>JAPKLW010002237.1:0-29174 GCA_026898455.1 Plectranthus barbatus
AAGGAAAGTTGATTTTTCAATGAAAACCCTAATAAAATGATGTCAACTTTTTAAAACATCAACTTTTTATCATAGATTTTCACTTCTATTATAATTCTGAAATAAATTCAATAGTTTAAACATTTACTTAAAAATATGCATAATTTGCATGTAAGTAAGAAAATATGTAAATATATTATATTTACGTCTTTACCTAAAAAATATTTGACCGACTAAAAAGTGTATAATATATTTCCATCTTTACCCATTCCAACCCGCACAATTCTGAGTTGGCCTAACATTTTAATAGTTGAACTCTACATTTGAGATAGTAGGAGGAAGAGCTGCAAATCCGCTACATTGCATCACAAATTGCGGTGCATTTCAAAATATAATGAAATTATCTTAATTGGAATTTAAATCAATACATTCTATTTGAAAAAAATAAAATAAAGTGTCGATCTCAATGGATACAATATTGATCAAATACAATGGTTGAATATAAAATACATAGCAGATGGAAAAAAAAAATTGTTGGCTACTATATTATTTGGGTGAGTAAAGAAAAATCTTATACTAGACCAAGAATGTAATTTCTAATATATATTAATGTTTGCGGAGATCACAGTTTCCTTGAGGGGTCGGCCGGAGTGGAAACCGAGCCCTGATCGGAAGACACAACGGGTATCTTCACAGCTGCTCTCTCCATCTCCTTCTCCAGCTCCTCCTCCCGCCTCAACGCACTGAACTGACTATCCAAAGACCTTGCCGCGCCTAGCCAGGCAAGGACAATCACCAGCAGCACGCCGCCGAGATACGGGGTCGAGTTCGCCAGCGACCCGAAGCTCAGAATCATGAACTGCTGAATCAAGGCACCCCCAGATTTCCCCAAAGGATTGCAGACCACATCGATGGCTGCCTTCCCTTTGACCTTGGTGTCCTCATCCAGAGGAATGTAGGCCATCTCCTTGCAGGGGTCGAACAAGCTGTATTTGGCGCTCTTGCTGAATATATTTTGCATTGCTCCGACGTAGACGGCGGCCAAGAGAGGAGTCATGCCGTACATGGCGAGGGTCGGCGCCAGAGGCTGTCCGAAGAGAATGAGGGAGAAGAAGCCGACGCCGGTCAGAAGCAGGACTGTGGGGGTGATCTTTGCAGCGGCACCCCAGCCGTATCTGTTGAAGATCCACTGGCTCAGGAGCATCATCGTGAATGTGGCGATCCCGGTCGCCGTCGAGAAGTCTCCCATGAAAGATGAGTACTCGTTTGGAGTTGGAAACTGTATATATATATATATATATATTTTTAAAACATCAGAAGGTTGAATCAAATATTGGGAAGATGTAATGAAATGATTATGAATGGTTGTTTATTCACCTGAGCTTTGAGCTTGGATTTCCAAGTGACCTCAACTAGGTTGATGCTGATACCATAGGCCACGACTAGAGTGGCGAGGTCTCTGATGTATCTTGAAGATACCAAGAACTTCAAGCTCTCCATGGTTCCCATCTTGGGTTTCTCCTGCAAGAAATTAAAATAGAGAACACTGTCAAAACCGAACTGAACCTGATTGTTGAAAGCAGTTAACCATATATAAATATATATATACCTTCTTCTTGAGGCTGCGGGTGGGGAGAGGGACGTTGCGATTGACCCACCAATAGAGGAGGCAAATGGCGGCGCCCATCACCACCACGATGCTCATCATTCCCTTAAGGGAGAGGGCCCAGCCATCAACTCCAGGGCCCAGATTTTGTCTGAGTTTGGAGAAGTATTTCACTGTTCGACCAGAGAATATGAGTGCAACGTTGGCTCCAAGACCGAATAAGGGATAGAACTTTTTGGCTTCGTCGACAGTCGTAATCTGCGACGACATGAACATGTTACTAACCACAACAACATCATAAGAGAAGCTGCGGCTGCGGTGGAGACGAAATGGTTAAGAAACTCAGATTTGGATCTAGGTAGTAAAACACTTAGTCGACATCTAAGCGCCGTCTAATATATTAATTTTGTAGATTTATTATTTCTATGATGTAACATATATTTCTATCAATCTCTCCCTATGTATCCAATGTTTCATTTTTTAACTTTTAACTTCTTACACCTTTTTCTTGTTTTTTTTTTACTTTAATCTTGTTTATCACCTTTTTCAACCATAACTAAAAATATCATTTTACGATAGTTGCACACTCAAATAAGACCTAATATATACTTAAACAAACTATACTACATCAACAACTTTTTTAAAAAAAATTCTTAACCAATGAGATATTTAAATATTCATTAATAAAAAAATAAAATTATAAAAAAAAACTAATTATTTTTAAAAAAACATATGAAAATTAGACACCACCACTTCATCTCCAGCATGAATCCGGACACAAAACAGACAATGGGATTACCACAGAAAGATTCCTGAATCCATCTAGGTGAATCATGGAAACTACTAAAAACAGATTCTTTTGCAATAAGACATGCCCTTCAGTGGAAGGTTAATGAAAAATAAACAATTACTAAACAGGAGGGATTACCTGATTTGCAAAGCCCCAAAACAGAACTGAGACGACCACACTTCCCCAAAGTTCAGCCATAACATAGAACAAACAGAAACTCCAAATCCTTAAAATGGCAAGAGGGCCAAGAAACCTCGGACCAAGAGTAGTCAAAAGCTTGTCAGCGAGGTCTGTGGGGTGGATGAAACTGCTCATGGGGTAGAAAACAAATCCAAACGCCCCAAAAAATGCGATAAACGGAAGGATTGTCGCGTAAAACAGGGCCTGCTTCGACAACACATTGGCCATTTTAGTGTACAGAAGCATGAAACCAATAGCCATGGGCAAATTCACCCATGTTTTCAGGAAAGGTATGATTTCAGCGCTCGACCCTTTTGCTGTCACGACCAAGACATCCTTGGTGTCCCTCAAGATTGTGTAATTGAAAAGAATACAGAAAAACATCAGCCCAAGCGGTATGATTTTCTTGAGAGTCACCAATTCAAGGCCCATGAATTTGGGTGGCTCCCTCTCTCCAAAAAGAGGCTGCCCATCAGCTGATGATGCAGCAACCCCGGCTCGACAGACATGATGGTTTCTACTGTTCTGGACAAGCAATTGAGGTTTGGACGCAATTTTTGAGATCCCACTTTGAGAAAGAGAGGTGGTGTTGAGTGTTCTTGGTTTGAACAAAGGGTTTATGGGATTGAATCTGTTCCTCAAAGCACATGAGGGCTGTGCAATGAAAGCTCTGGTTTTGGGGTGAGATGGTAAGGAAAGAAGACCTTTCGATTGCAAAACAGCTTGCATTTTTGCAATCCCTTTCCCACCGGAGGTAGAGAGGGGAACTTGACAGAAAGAAAGAGATGAGATGATGAAGATAAGGTGAATGATGGTTTCTCTCAGAGAGAAATGGGATTCTTGAATTTGTAAACAAACAAATTGGGGATAAATATCAAAACGGAAAAGTAATTACTTTTGATTTTTATTTTTTTTCTATGATAGAACTTGGACGTTGAAGAACAGCAAATCTTTTGGTGTCAGGTTTTTGTATTGAAGTGTGGTTGCAATAAAAGAAATATCCCAAACTAAAGAAGAAGATGTAGAGAGAGAGAGAGAAATGGGAGGCAATGAGTGGAGCAATCGAAGGAAAGTGGTATCTTTAACAGCTACAGCAAAAGGTGCTAAAGAATCATGTGAAGAAAGCGCAGATGCAGCCAAAAACGAAAGCTTTTATTGACGAAGCAACATTAATCTGTGCCTTCCGTCAAATTTGGTTGTTGGATTCTAGCTAATTTTTTGCGTCTACTTTTTCATGTGTTTGATTGCTTGTAATACTTCTCATTTCTTGTGTTCATTCGTTGGTGGAAGATGTCGACCATTAATTGAGTCTAAACGTATAATATTATTTGTTGAAGGTAAAAAATTAACAAAATATATATAGCTTTAAGTAAATATGAAACCAACACGGGGGTCTATAATTGTATAAAATGTGATATATTGTGTATATGAGATCTGAATCTTAAGAGAATGATCTGTATCCGTTCACAAAGAGAGTTGTAAAAATGAAGTATTCTTTGAGTCAAATTCAATCGAGACTATTTAGGCCAATTATCTTTGATCATACTTTAATCCAAGATAATATGAATATTTTGGGCACAACATTATTAATATATAAAAAATTGCATACCTCAATTAAAAAATAATAATAATGCAATTAATGGTCGGTTCAATCAGTTTTTTCCAGCAGAGATAATTGTGACAAAATGTATAAAATTTTTCATATAAATTACAAAAAAAACGTTCTAATTGAGACGTGAAGGAATAGAACAAGAACAAAATCGTGACATTTTGGGACCCTTCACCGTCGAGTTTTGAATTAGAAACTCGTTTTCAATTTCATGACCAAATACTATTTTTCAAGCGAAAATATCTTTAGAAATAGCATATACCTAGTAAATTCCATGAAAAGAATATCTATTCATTTAAGTTGAAATACAATTGTTACCTTTATACATTATTCAATGATAATAAAAAAAACTAAGTGCCTTGGTTAGGGATGAGAATAAATCGGTTAGATTTGGACTCAATAAATTTGGTTTCATTATAAATTAAGCAGTTTTAAGTTTCATCTATCAATGATAATAGACTTTTATACTCCCTCCGTTTCAAATTAATAGTTCCATTTCGAAATGACACAATAATCAATGTTTTTTAGTGTAGTGGAATTAATATTTTATTAGTAAGTGTGAAAAAGTTTATTATTTTAGGAAATGAAACTAATAAATGAGACAGACTAAAAAAGAAAGTAAGACCAATAAATTGGGACGGAGGGAGTATAAGTTTAGGTTTGGCATTTTTGGTTAGGTAGGGTGGATTTTTAACTTATTAGATTGATTTAACATTTATAAAATATATATTTAATTTTAAATTATTAGTATGGAATATGATTGTAAATATCAAATATACTTAGTAATTTATATAATATATATTAATATATAAATGAGCCAATCTATTAAGTAGTCATATATTTCGAAGTTTGGGTGATTGGGGGTCGCACACAGGTCACGCATTAGTTAGGGTAATTTTTAGTTTTTATTTTTTTCGTGCCCATTAATTAATCTTTTACTACTATTTATTTTTAATTTTAGCTAAACTATTTATCTAACACCTACAATATTTTTGAAAAGCTACTGAAAAAAATCTGCAAAATCATGCAATTGGCTATATCTTTTGTGATCTACAATAGTGAATTTGGCCATTCTCTATGCTCGACTAGCCACTTTAGCTTAAATATGATTTTTTTTTTCACTTGCGTTAAATTTTAGAAGTTTAAGTACATGAGAAGATTGTTAGATTAATTTCGAATATTTTAATTAATTTTCTAATTATTTATATTTGACCACAATCAAGTATTTTGAATATACATGATATCCCTATTTTTAGGGAATTAGTATTTAAAACTAACGTGACTGATTTCTGTGATGGGGAGAAGTTATTAAGTTAAGCTTATAAATAATTCAATTTTCAGTATATTGTCAATTGTAGTTTCCTTTCATTCTGATACACCATTAATATTGAGAAGGGAAAACTAAAACTTGTTGATAATTAAAATTCTTGAAGTTTTATTCGTAGAAATTAAGCGATGGATGGAGGTATGTTTTCGATCATATTTTGTTGCAATACAATTTAATAATTAAATCGATGAAGTTATATTTTTACATTTGATATCAAAGCATGATTATCTTCTCTACCTTGCTTTGTTTCTACGATTTTTTTTTAGAAATGTGATTAATTTGGTGTCCAATTTTAATGTGTAGTTATCCTGTGGTAATTTTACGTTTCATATATAATTCACCGTGAGCATGAGAGTGGACATGTTTTCATCTCTATTTTAGTACTCTGATTAGGGCGAAATTATCAGTTTTATGTGATTATGTCTCGGTAATTATGTATATTATGTGAAATTATCCTTCTCATATTAATTATTGTGAGTAGTTATCTGTTAATTGTTGTTTTCATATGGATTTAATATTCCGTATCCATAGTGCCGTCAAAAATTTATCAGGATGATAGGATAAGTATAATGTCCTTTAGATTTTTTTTTTTCAAATCTTCTAATGATTTACATAAATATTGTGTTGTGATATACTTTCTCTCGTGATGTTATTGAATCTATACTTCTCCTTGTGATAATATGCAAAATTGATTTATTTTATTGTTATCGCGCCCTAAACCGAGTCTGTGCGACAGACTTACGTGTGAACAATGCACGCTATAAATTTTAGTGATTCAAAACAATTTGACAACGGAAAGAAACAGAATCTGGAAATGATTTGAATTCAAACATGAATGATAAATGAAACATAGCGGAAGCAATTTTAGTTTGACATAAAACAAAGATTCATGATTTGAAAAGAAATGGTTTGAAATAAGATTGGGAATACTTCAACGAATTTGAAATAATTGGAATTCGAATATGAACAATTATTGAATCATAGTGGAAGCAACATGAAATATTCATCAACGTACTTGGAGAGCAAACGAAACATTACACATGCTCGGGAAGATATATCAAATGATTTAACTAAGCATGCTTAGCAACAATTCGAAAGAATAAGATTTCAAGTAATGACTTTCACGTGGGTCTCACGCCAAGTACAACTTGGAACAAACAAACACAACTTCGAAATGAAAGAAATAAGTTGGGTCTATGTATGGAGACACAGTCTGTAGCTCATGTACCAAAACAATTCCAAGAATTTTATATTGCATGTGAAGAATATGTTCAACTCATTTGGGGATCCAAGAACATCTTAAGGATAGAAGATAAGAAATAGACAATCGGTTCAAGCTCACAAGTCGATGTATAGATGATTTCAAATAAGACATACCTATAATAAAAAATTTCGAATAATAAACAATAATGGAATTCTAATACAACTTTACAGGATTCTCAATCGAATCCACAATTATCCCCTTGCCACAACGCCGCTGCCACACCTTGTCACTTGTCACCTGCACGTAGGGAAAACAAGCACAGGAGCTGAGTAATCCGCATACCCAGTGGTCACGTTGTCCCGAAACCAATTACATAAATAGTATAATGGATTCACAATATCACACATGCATAACATAAGGGTTTTGTTGAAAAGTAACTTATCCATGCACAAATCATTTTTTCCTCGCATGGATGCATCCACTCATTTTGCGTTTCATTCACAATCATTCAATCATATCGTAATAACAATTACAAGGGTACATCACCCTTTTCATTTCATAACAATCACACAAGAGGGTTACAACTCTACCCTCCTCCTTATCCTCCAAATATTGTTTTCTCATAAGTCGATGTATAGGTGATAAGCGTGTGCCTGCCTGAGTTCTCAGCTTCTGTGCTTCTGTTTGCTACGGTTTCCCAGGGTTGGGACCGGGTCTTTTTGGTGCAGGTATGACAAGCTCTATTGCTAGAGTGCCCTAAGGTAATGGCTCGAATAATGGACCTTCGTTCGGACGTGTTAACAATCAAGTTCCTGGAGGATCCAAAAGTTCGATTTGAGGATACAGTCCTGCACCGAGTTGATATAGCTCGTGAAAAACTTCATTTGGACAATGAGGACTTCATTGATAAAGAAAAATATTGAGGTTTTTGCTTGTTAGGATTCTATGGAGGCTGGTTTCTAGGTAAGGAAGCTACGGAGAATGACATTAAAAGGTGGCCACGACCAGTGAAGATTGCTTTCCATCCCAAGAGATGGATGATCCTTCGGATTAGATTAGCTGAAGACAAATAGACAATTCAGAAAATGGGGTCACATTATGTTTTTGGTATTATGTTTATTGTGTGCCCTTTACCGATGGATTTTCGGTTTGATTCTTCTCCTGATTTTAAATTTTGTGTGTGGATTACATTGCCTAATTTACCATTACGTTTATGGAACATTAATGCTCTGAGTAAAATTGCTTCTATGATTGGTGACCCGATTCAGGAAAACCATAGAGTTTTGTTTCGTAAATCAGTTGCAGGTCCACCGTTATTGGTGCTCATTGATGCACTGGGAAAGAAAAGAGACCATGTGCCTATTGTGATGCCAAACGGTGTGGAGTTTGATTAGGAAGTTGTTTATTAATTCTTCCATAGTTTCGGCTCTTCTTGTCGTAGAATGGGTCATTTGTCTGATGCTTGTCCTAATTCACTAACTATTGCTAACCCGAGAGCTCTTAACACTCGCTGAGAAGGCATGAGAACCTCCTTACGTGATGCAGATGCTGGGAGGTTGCTCAAAGTAAGCGTGCAAATGTTGCAGCAAGAAAATCTTCAAGGGAGCAAATCGCGAAGTGCAGCTCCGAATAAAATTAAAGGGAAGTCATTTAATACTTGGCGGAGAAAGGAGGTGATTGTATTGAACAAGCAAAGTGGAAATGTTCCAGAGGCTGCGGGAGTGAAGGTAAATGTTAACAAACATTTTTATTTTGATTCTCCTAAATCTTCTGTGGTACATGCCTTGGAAAATGAGAGGGATCAAGATGAGAATGGAGTTGGATTAAAGAATCCTAGAACTCAATCACCATCTGGAATTCAACATGGACCAAAATATGTTGCAGGTAAATACACTCCGGTTTCTTTTATTCGTGTTCCTAACCCTTCAATGCAGGATCAAACAATTTATGTGGCTGATAATGTATTGGATGAAGTATCAAATGGAAATCTTGATGTGGAAATTGATATGGACCAAGATGATTTGCTTGAAGAGCCACAGGACACACATGCAGCCTAGATGCCCGAAGAAATGCATGAAAGAAACCTTCCATCGCAAGTTGTTGCGACAACCACTGGGAATGGAACTCTTAGCAAATCTTCTTTGCAGCCTCCTTCGAGGATCAGAGCTACACCGAAGGACACCCTGAACAACATGGCAGTTGAAGCTACTAGATATACAGATGATTAAAATGCTGCAAATGAAACTGCAGCAACTGGAAAATCTGAAAATGTTGCACACAAAATGCTTGTGAAAAAGTTGCTAAAAAATCAAAGAAAAACAGGAAAAGTGCTACACGCAATACGATAGGAAGACACATCCAGCTTCGGATGGGTCCCAATTTACTCCCTTTGATGCATCAAAATCCAATCATACAAGGAATGAGATGAATATTATGCATAAAGAAAAAGATGTAGCAGATTTATCTAAGGTAAATAATGTTGTTTTATCTTTGGCTGCAACTAATTCTCCTTTGCATGACAGAGTTAAGATTTATATCTCAATTTATTTCATCATGGCATCAAAATTATTAACATTAAAGATATTTTATGTCAATATGTATATAAAAATCAAATTAATAGTAATTAAATTAAAGAGATATATAGAAATACTTGATAATTTTATTGATGAATATAATATACTTTATATACAATTGATATGGAGTCAATTACTCCATAAGATCATCTATATTCTATTACAGTTTACATATTTAAAAGATTGATTGAGTAGACAACTCCTAATATCAAGAAATCAATATCACTACCAGAATTATTTCTGCAATTTGCTTTATACACAGTACATGCAAGAGATAGAAAATGCGTGCAAAGAAATATTCTTCAATATTGTTATAATTAGCTTCTTCAAGAACTCATATATACATATCTAAACATTGATAGAAACTAGTTGAAGATGCATTCAAGCAGTTCGATACTTCTCTAATTAAGCAATAAACAAATATATGCAACCTTATGCTGATGAAAAATGGTTGCATAACAATATCTATATATCTGTAAATAAGTTGAACAATTAATGTTCATTCAATCTGCATCTTCTTCTCTCATATGTCATTCCTAAAGTTGAATGCCAAACAAGATTTGTGATTCTCTTTGTAGCCCCATATTTCCACCACATCTCCTGCCTCTGCGTTGTTTTGTTCCACCACTCTCCTCCACTCCGTGTTTATTACCACCATTCACACTCTTTCATTTCGCCAGCCCTATCTTCTGGTACATCACTCCTCCAGCATCTAACCCCACCATCTTGATCCCTTTTCGCCTTTGTTGACCTAAGCCACCTCCTCCTCCCTCAAGAACGCCATCAACCTCTCCCCTCTTGTGACGAACAGCCTGTTCTATCCTTTCTCCACATCCGACTCTGTCTGCCTCTTCCTATACAAGAATTTGGCTCCACTTCCTCCTCGCTCTTCTAGGGCTTCCATCAACCCTGGGATTTCCTCTATAAGGACTAATGGCCCCTCTTCATTCTGATTCTGAGCACCTGCATTATTAATTCTTCTTCTGCGTGTGGGTCTTTGATTAACACCACAGTCCACGACCACGTCCTTCCTCCTCCCTTTCCATTTCTTCTTGTTCTTGCTAGTACTAGCATCCACATCATCCACTTGATTTTGACCATGGACGGGCCAAAACCATCAAAGAGGCATTGGATCAGAAACGACCTCATTAGAAATTGTTGAGGCATTAACACTAGTGCCCACTTGATTCTTATTCTGATACTGATCATGTGCAGTTGAAGAATCAAGGGTGAGCCGATTAGACCATGGGGGAGGCGTTGGATCCTCGAGAATTACCACACCAAAGATTTTAAGGACGTGCGCACTAGTATGAGAATCCACTTGATCATCAGGGTTGGGCGTGCAGCTTATTGTTGATTTGTTAATGTTGCTACTCCCCCTCCCAGCCCCAGGAAGGCTCAACGGCAATGTCGTATGCACAGTAGTACTGCTGCTGAGGAGTGGATTGCGCATCACATTTAGAGGTGGGATAGGGATATTATATGACATTAGTCTCAATGAGGTGTCGATGTGATCGCCATCTCTACAGTTGGACGACGTTTGGACATGGTGATGATTATTACCTTGAGTTAAAGAAACCATGAGACAGCTTCCACTACCTTTTGAAGAACCTATCTGTGGGCCACGCAAACCGAACCCCAATCCCCCCATCCTTTTCTTCTTCTTCTTCTTCTTCTTCTCCATAGCAGCTTCACGACATTGATGAATAAATGTTTTTGAATATTATTGATAATATATGAAAGAAATAATTAATGGGATGTTAGTCATGTGGTAATGTGTATATATATACAGTGTTTTTATATAGATATGCTTCCTAATTTCCTATCAGGAGTTGGATTAATTAACATGGTAAATTCCCAACGAATCCTGTTGTATATCAATTTATATCTCAAACTGGCGAGAGTGCCAAAAAGCCAAAAGGAACTGGCACTTCAGTTCCAGGAAAGAAGCAATCTATTATGTGGTTGACCCGTGAAGAGCATGAGAAAAGGAGGAAGATGAACAAGAGAAAGATTGCAACGAATCTGGAAGAAGGACTACAACGTGTCAAGAAAGGAAAGCAAACTGTCATTGAAGAACCACAACCCAAGAAAAGGAAAAGAGTTGATTTTGAAGCATCTATGATAGATGTTGCCAAGAAACTGCATTTTGATGATCTAGTTGAAGGAGATGGTCAATCCTCACAACCGCATGAGACAGTTCTGAACCCAGGGCTCATGTCTAATGAAGCCTTCAATCGCCTACAGCTTGACGCTTTTGGAATTCAATCAACTGATGAGCGGGTAGTTATTGTCGAAATGACATGCATCTCAACATATTCTGAGAAAACTACCTCTCAGAGGCACGAACACCCCAAGGATGGCGAAACTGCATCAGATGACTCCGATGAGCAAGAGGCATCCACTCAGGCAGCATAGCAAGATGACATTTCCTGCCTGGACAAAGGGGGAACTGATCAGGATGACTTTCCTGAAGAAACTGCCACTGAAGACAGAGACGAGTCCCCTCTGGAGCGCATCCAAAGAAATATAGGTGAATACCAAGCTGGCCTGGGGAGACTGAATGTCCTTCAACAAAAATTGAATTCCAAAGCTAAAAGGTTCAAAAGAAATCTCTCTCGACTGGAGAAAGAGAAAGAAATGGAGATTGAGAGGTTGAGAAAGGAAGAAGAAGAGAGGCAGAGGAAAGCAGAAGAAGCCGCTATGGCACAAGCTATTCAACTCTCTATTATATTAACTCTTGAAGAAACTGCTGAAAAGGCCCGTGATCTCATTCGTGCGTGCATGCTGCAACTGATCCAGTTCTTACAACGACGCATGTCTGCTGCTATATACTCTGCTAACAAGGCTCAGAAAGCTCGTGAAGAGGAGGAAGAGATGTTGAGGCTTGAAAAGGCTGCTGAGCTGAGAAGAATTGAAGTCGCTGAGTAGAAAACAAAAGAAGAGGAAGAAGCAGCAGCAGCAGAAAAAGAACGACAAGAGGCCGAAGCTGCAGCAGCAGCAGAAGAGAAGGAACGGCAAGAGGCCGAAGCTGCAGCAGTAGCAGCAGCAGAAAGCGCAACGCAAGAGGCCGAAGCTGCAGCAGTAGCAGCAGCAGAAAGCGCAACGCAAGAGGCCAAAGCTGCCGCTGAACAGAGAAGGAAAGAGGAGGCAGAAACAGCCGAAACTGCTCATCAACTGGAGATGGAAATTGCTCATGGTGAAAGAGACAGGGCAGTTGTTACTTTTGTTGATCAAACAATTGCTCCTGAAGAAACTCTATCTCCAAATCCCATCTTAGTTGGAATTCCCACCCTGACCCTGTCCAATGTTGTCCACGATGCAATCAACCAAGCAGTGAGCCAACAAGTCCAGACATCTATGGCCACTCTTATTGATATTTTGAAATAGGGGGAAGAGATGAGGGATGAGCAAATGCGGATGCAACTGCAGATAATGAAGGAAGCCATGGAAGAACATATGCGATTAATGATGGAAATGGCCAAGAGCCTAGCCAAGCAAGCTGGATCTTCATCCTCCTCTACTCCAGAAAAATCGAAGGATAAAGAGAAATCTAAGGAGTCTTTGCATTGTATTCTTTTGTATTTTGTTGCAGTTTTTCGCTTTTCGTGTACTTGTAATGATCACACGTATAATGAAAGGTTAGAAACTATTGATTTAAAGACAACCTCTCATTGTCTCTGACCTTAGATAATTTTTATTTAGCTGAATTCACATTTTCCAGTGAGATCAGCACATTGTTTCTCGCTCTAATTTGATTTATATTAATCGAGTAATATCTCTCCAATTCATGTTGAAGATCAATTAGAGTAGGTCGAGTTTAGAGGAAGCACAGTTCTGAGTAGTGTTAGAATTTCATACCTTGTGAACTCATAGCAACTGCATCCTCATTTTGACTTAGATGACATAGTTTTGACAAAATCAAAAAGGGGGAAATTATTAGGTGTTGATGTAAAAATCCCACCTTTAATTTGATGTTTTGATGTGTCAAAACTGTATACCAAGGTTTAGTCCTTAGAGTTATTACTTTATATAATCCTTGTATAGGATAATCGAGTTGTAATAGTTCAGGAAGAACAAATTGCCAAAAACAATTTTTTAAGAGGGAACTGTCCGAACAGAAGGACCGAAGAAAATTGTGAAGACAATTCAAGAAGCTATATGCAAAGAAAACTGTGAAGACAATTCAAGAAGCAATGACCGAAGAAAACTGTGCTGACAGTTCTAAGCTGTCAAGAAAGCAATAGCAATGAAAACTGTGGACACAGTTTTCTATAGAGAAACTGTCGAGAGGCGCACATAGTTTCAGACCAGCACAGTTTTACGCAGAAGAAACACATGAAAAACAAGGAGCCTAGCAGTCATAAAGAGCACTGAAGACTCAATGATAAGGAATAAATATACACTCAGTTATGACTGCAGTACAACGTTGTTCGAGTCTGACACAACAAGACAAAACTGTCTCTGTAAAAAGCATGGCAGTGTTCAGAAAAGGCAGGGGAGCAGGTCTGCTACAACAGAAAAGAATGGTCATTGATTAGACAACATTCAAATTGTCTCTACCGGCTACTTTCAAGGGATCCAACTATAAATAGCAGAAGGACCAAAGAAACACATACGGACTTACATTAAAAGCGCCCTTACTCTGCCAGATTTAACACTCATTGCATTCAAAGCTCTCAAGCAAAAGTCATTAACTCTGTGTGTCATTTATTGAACACGAGGCATTATTGCTTACTAAATCATTTGTGATTCACCGTGTGACATGAATAAACAAGGATTAAGTCTATTCGACTTGGTCTTTCTCTTTGGTGTTCTTACTTTTCAAGTAAGAACATAGCAGCCTGGTTCTCTGAGGAGGAACGGGTTATTCCGGGTTATCACCGACTTTCGAGTGTTCTGGGAAGAACTCAACCATCCATCCACCGGAGAAGAAAAATGGAGGTTTTTCCTCAATCTGTTTCCGATGACTGTCAGTTTTGAGAAGACTTCGAGGTGTTACCTGGCTTCGAAGAACTGAAGAAAGAGTGAAAATCATCTACCTGGGCGAGTGATCCAGTTTACTGCGAACGGTGGTTTTCATGGTGATTGGCTATAGATCATGAGGATTGTATACTTCATTACTTAATGAATTACCAGATTAATTTCCGAAGAGTGGACGTAGGACTTAAGGATCCGAACCACTATTGTCGCGCCCCAGAATCAGGCCTATGCGACAGTCCTACGTGCGAACAATGCACGCTAAGGGTTTTGAACAATTTAAAAGTGCTTTGTCAATAATGAAGTTGAAATAACTTAGAAATTGTTCGAGTTCAACATAGATGATGAATTTAAAATGGCGGAAGCGATTTGAGTAGAATAATTTAATAAGCTTTAAATATGCTTCATTGAATTTGAAGTGAATATATCTTAACATGAATAATAGATGAAGCATAACGAGATCAAAATGAATCATTCATTAACACGTGTGGCGAGCAATAAGATATGTACATGTTCGAAAGAGGAAATTCAAATAGATTGAAATAATGACCTCCACGTGGGTCTTACGCCAAGTACAACTTGGAACGATAAATACAAGTTTGCAAAGAAAGAAACCAATTGAGTCTATGTATGAAGACATAGCCCGCAGCTCATGTACCGGAATAATAACTATGACTACGAATAGCATACCGGAAACCCAAACGATAGTAGCAATAAAGGTAAATCATTCGACTCAACTCAATCAATGCTTGGAAGAGATTTCAAATGAGACATGCCTCAAAGTAATAAATAAGAATGTCAACATATAACAAAGTCTTGAAACAACTTTACATTTTCAATAAGTCCACACAACTATCTTCACGACCATCCCTTTTGCCACAACGCCACCGCCACCTCATCACCTGTTACCTGCATGTGGGAAAAATACACACAGGGGCTGAGTACTCCGCGTACCAGTGTTCACGGTGTCCCAAAAATGGAATACATATATATTATGGAAATGCACCGTATCACACATGCATAACACAAGGGTTTTATTGAAAAGAACTTGTGAATGCACAAAATGTTCACCTCACCAGGGCATGCCCACTCATTTTATGGCACCAAAAAATCGTACTCCCATAATTCACATCACCAACAATTCATCATATCATCATATAATTCACATAAGGGTAAGATGGGAGTGGCCACTCGCCATCCACCCGGTAAGGGAATCAGAGTCCTTACCTGACCAGTAGTCTTATTACTATCCGGGCTAATGCATTAGACTTACAATACCACGGGGGTAGCTAATCCCCGATCCAGCACATCTCCAGTATTAACCATATTCACCACCAACACCAACAACATCAATTATCAATTGCAAAGGTGCCAAAAATAGTTATACGGTGCTCCATAGTTTAAAATAAAAACACTTTTATTGTATTTGAAAACATTTGCGAAAACCCATTTTGTAGGATAAAGTAGTGTCCACCTTAATTTCGAAGGAGTGTTCGGTTCACTTGGTTCTCCTAGGTGATGCTCCCTTTTGTCAGTCACCAATACCTAGATTGTTTAACGTTTAATTACTAGGTGTGTTTATTTTACTTGAAACATGTCATACATGTATAATCAACTAACCAAATTCATATAGCATGCTTCATTAATAAACTCATATTATTAACATTTAATTTTATTCATTACTAAAAACATGCTTGCATAATTATCATTTAGTTTAACATGCTCAACTATCATACATATTCATTAATTTCCTTTGATGAATTATGCTCATGCGTTCATTTACAATTTCTACCTAGTGATGAAAATGTAAATTTTGAAATCATGTCAATGTCCTAGTTCTAGATAAATGAGTGACTACTTGATAATGTAATACATTTTAAAAACATTCCTAAGTTAAGGAAACATGTTTATTAGTTTTAGAAAAACATATTATTAAAAGCAAGTGACTCTTATGATTTTTGACTTAGTGAATTCCCTAGTCATCTATCTAGAATGTAGTGCTGTTTTCAAAAGAATGTCAAATGCGATGTACAAGGAATGTGGGTATGAAAATTAGCATACAAAAACTAGATTTTAAAATAGACATGTTCCAATTAACGGTTTGCAAAAATCAATTTTCTTTAAAAAGTTACGGACAGGGGGAGATTGGATACCCTGGGCTTTTTAGCTATGGGTTTGAAAACAGGATGCGTCTTTAAAATTTTTATTGTGACTAAAATACACATGTTAAAGACATAAAAATTAATATTCGGACTTTATGATGTTCCTAAAACCTATAAATAAATTTGGGAAGGTCTTGGGTTAGTCAGGCCTAAACGATTTAGGCGGGTTTTATCCATTAACCCAAGCCCAAACCCATATAATATACCCTAATTGGGATTAATAAACCCTATTTGGGATGGGTCAACCCATTTGGGTAGGATAAAACTCGCCTAAACCGTTTAGGTCTGCCTAACGCAAGTTTTTGCCAATAAATTTTGATAATTTTCTAAGTTATCTAAAGGCAGTTTCAGAACCCATTTATAAAGTGTGACACAACATGATACATAGGTTTACAGAGTGCATAACTTTCTAACCACTTAACATTTTAATATGAAACCAAAACCGAAACCTTTATAACATTTCGAAGTAAAACATATTTAAATTTCAGATTAATTGAAAATCATTTAGCAGACCTAACACACAAAGGAAAACAGGGGTGCTGTTCTGCAAATTTTACTAAGTAGCAGATTTTACCAAAACCAAAGCGTGTCTTCTCTTATTTTCCATTTATTCCTCGGTTCATATACAGGGATGAAATTTGGTAAACATAATCAACACAATGTCTAGGATTCTTCTATAATTGTTAGAATTATTTCTACAAGGGTTATCTATTTTTCTCAAGCATTCAAACATATTATGCCACAGTTTTGCCACACGAAATTGCAGAGGTCATAACTCACCAACCACAACCTTTTTAAGAAATTCCAAATTCTACATCTTGCTAACTCGATTTAGTATTATATAATTGAATTTAAGGAAATTACAAGGTCATTTGAGACCTCTTCCGAACAAGAACAGACACGGCAGGGCAGGGTATGATTTCTAGATTTCGCATACTTCATCACAAATACTCATGTTCGTTTTTAATCACTCATTTACACTTATGAAAACAAAAATAAGACCCCAACATGCTTCGTAAATCATAACATAATCATGGGTATGCATATATCTCAACCTAGATCAATCATCTAAAGGTTTAATCAAGCTCTAGCACTACCAAGCATGCACATATATCAATCACAACCATATCTTTGCCAAACTTTAACCAAAAGATTTCAAATTCGAAATGGGACTTCCTGATCTTACATGCAAATTCACAAACACCTTAAAAACACTAAATAAAAGATAGGAAAGGGGTTAGTTGAAGGGAAAAAATTTTCAGATTTGGCAAGGGTAGAGGATCGACTCTTATAGTCCTCGCCTAGCTCGATCTTTTGTATCTTTGAGCTCCTCTCCTTGCGTAGCTTCCAAGTCTTCAAACTCTAGCCCGATTTGAGGTGGTGGTCGATTTCAATGTGTCTTAGATGAGGGGGCTTTTGGTACCAATAGATAGAGGGAGTGATGAGGATTTCGAATATGCGATTATTGAAGTTAATCGACCAAGGATGGTGGAGTTTAAGGTGAAGGAATGGTGGCAGCTTGAAGAAGTCTTCAATGGTGTTTTTGGTGTGTTGGAGAAGAAAGAGTCGAAGGGGAGGGGGAGGGTCGACGGGTTTGGAAGGGGGAGTGAGGGAATTTGTGTAGGAAAAAGAAATAGGTTATTCATATTTAATTAATTGGATAATGACTTACATACCCCCAACTTAAATCCATAGTATTCTTCATTATTATACCAAGATGGTAATTTCCCCTTTTTCTTTTTAATTACTTACACTTTAATTTAATTGTTTCCTACTTTGGGTTATAAATCCCAATTTAATCAAATCATTCCATTCCAAGCCAAATAAATCAAGTTGGCCGAAAATAAATAAATATCGGAGCCAAGAAATTCATTCCGGTATTTCCCCTCGGAATTAACTCATCAATGATTGGTTGCAACATCTCCACAATATCGATATATATATATATATATATATATATATATATATATATATATATATATATATCCATAATTCTTTCCAAATAATTAATCACCCAAAATTGAGAATTTGAATCCCAATATACTATTCAATTAACTAAAAGATCGGAAATAGTGAGAAGACTATTTAATTCTCTTCTCAATAATTTATTTGTAATCGCATGCGATTTAATTAATAATCGTGAGAGGAATCCTAATGTCTGACTTGAGATAATAGTAATTAATTAAATAGGATATCTCCTATTGAGATTTGTCCTTGTCAAAAAGGTCAGATTTTCGCGGGCTTTACAACTATAATATCCTGTCTCATTTACGTTTCTCACTACACAGTTTTCAACTGAGTTTTGAAACCTTCAGCAGTTCTCTAAAGTGTTGAAATGTATATTTGTAAACTGACTAATTAAACTGTCGGCTAAACACAGTTTAATAAAACCAAAACTGGGAAACTAACCCCCCAGTTTAAGAGTGCAACTGCTTGTAAAAACTTCCACTGCATAATTATTCATACTCTGATCAGTGACCAACACTTTCCAACCTGTTGATAGAATTTTGGTACTATGAAATTCTGCTCGTGTTGGTGTGCAGGTTGTTTCCATAGAGGATCAATTCATACACGGCCAGGTTAAATGGAAACCCTCCGGGTCTCTATTTAACCTCAGTGCAGTGTATGGTTTCAAACCTCTTGTTGATAGACGACCGCTCAGGGTTTCCCTGATTTCGCATGTTTCAATGAAGGAGCCTACCATTGTAGCAGGTTACTTCAACGCTATCATCCACCCCGAGGAGTGGATTGGTTGTAGGAAGCCCGTGGAGAATGAGTATACGGAGTTCTCTGACACTTGTTCCTTTTTGAATTTGCAGGATACCCCCTCTTCGGGTTGCCACTTCACTTGGTCCAAAGAGGAATTTCTTTAATGATTGATCATGTGCTGGTGAATAAAGTCTGGTTTGAGGCCAGATAGTATTGTAGATCAGAACGAGGGATACATTTTGATCATTCACCAAGCATTACGTATCTTTTTTAGCAGGTACCTCGTTTCAAAACCTTCTTTAAATTCTCTAACTTGTGGATGCAACACAATGATTTTGACAGGGTTCTAAAAGAAAACTGGAAGGTGGAGAGGTTCAAAGAGAATTGCTAGCTACACTAGCCAACAAGTTGGAGTCTTTACAGGAGGTGCTGAAAAAATTCAATTTCTGTGAGTTTGCTTCTCTCCAGGACAGGGTCAAAGCTGCCAAGGCCCGACTAGAGGAGGTTAAAATGGAAAGGGATAAGAACCCGCTTGATGGGAACCTAAAAAATAGAGAGATCGAGCTCCGGAAAGAGGCAGCTCGTTTGGATAATGTAGAGATGAAGTTCTTCTGCCAGAGAGCACGCGGGATACATTTGGTGAGATCAAATAAGTATACTGCTTATTTTCATTCCTTAGTGAAAAGAAAGCACGGGCGTAATGCTATGTCTTTTTTATGTGATTCAGATGGCGTGGTTTACAGTGATATGAATAGAATTAGGAGTGATTTTATTCATTTCTATTCTACTTTGTTTGGTCATGCAGTTCCTCGTACTGTTGTCATTCTTTTTGTTTTTATGGCAGGTAACAGGTTGAGCAGCGAGGATCAGCAGAGGTCGGTTAGATGGGTGTCAACTCTGCAAGTTCGGGAGGCCATGTTTGGGATTGGAGACAACAAGGTACCAAGTCCCGATGGTTACACAATAGCTTTCTTCAAGGAAAATTGGAGTTTGTTAGGTCCCGAGGTTGTGGATGCGGTGCAAGAATTCTATGAAAAAGAGTTTATGCTCCGCAAACTCAACCACACCGTTGTCTCCCTCATTCCAAAGAAGTCTCATGAGCCCACTATTTCTAATTTCTTCATCATATTTCCTATGCGAATGTTGTTTATAAAGCTATTACTAAAATCTTAGTAGATAGGATGTCTTTGTTTATGCCTTCTATTATCAATCCTGCACAGGCCGCTTTCCTTCGGGGAAGGAAAATTACTGATAATTTTCTTTTGGCGCATGAAATAGTTAGAGGCTTTGAAAAGACTCATAGGAAATGAGTGGGTCGGTATATGTTGAAGATCTATCTCCAGAAGGCTTATGATTCCATCTCCTGGGACTTCCTCTATGAGGTTTTGCACGGTTTGAATTTTTACCCTCGGTCCATTCATTGGATCATGACTTGTGACTTGTCCTATATACTCTCTTGCTATTAATGGTGGGTTGCACGGGTTTATTCAGGGGAGGAGGGGTTTGAGGCAGGGTGACCCTATGTCACCGATCTTATTTTTCTTGTACATAGAATATTTCTGTAGACTCTTCTCTACTAGGATTAGGGACTCGAGATATATTTTTTGCCTAAGTGTGACTCATTGCGGATTACCCACTTTATGTTTGTTGATGACATGTTGGTTTTTGGTAAGGGTACCATTATAGGTATGCAGGTTGTGGCTGAGATTCTCAGGGAATTTTTTGCGATGACTGGGCTTGTGATTGTTCTTGTGATTAACAATCACAAGTCTAACATTTATTTTGGAGAGCTCAGCCGGTTGGAGGAGGAGCAGATCCAAGAGTTGTTCAGGTTCCAGTGGGATCTTGGTCGATCAAGCTTTTACGACTGCCACTCGCCTCGCACAATCTGTTGAATCATCAGTATTCACCCTTGATCGACCAGATCACGGGGCTTATCAAACGGTCGTCTAACAGTTGTTTATCCCTTACATGTAGGGTGAAGTTGATCGGATTTGTGGTGCAGAGAGTTGAGAACTACTGGTTCCAAGTCCTCCTTATCACGGTGGTTGTGATTGCTCGGATTAACAAGCTGGTGCGGACCTTCCTTTGAGGAGACAAGTCCAATCCTGTTGCTTGGAGTACGGTCTGTAGGCCTAAGGAGGAGGGACGGTTGGGCATTCACAATGTGAGGGTGTGGAACAAACTACAAAGTGCTTTTTTCGAAGGTGCTCTGGAACATACATCAGAAGATCGATTCACTGTGGATCCGCTGGATTCACTCTTGAGAAATAAAGCATATTGTAATACATGAAAAATAATATTCATTTCTAGAGGACATGTCACCATGATTCATTTGTTTGTTTCTTATTGTTTGAGATTATTGTGATTTGTTAACCAAGTGGGAGAATGTTAGATTAATTTTTAATTATTTATATCTGACCATAGTTAAATATTTTGAATAATTAAGTGGCTATGCATATCCTATTTTTAGGGAACCACTTTTTAAACTGATGTACATGATTTATGTGATGGGGATAAGTTATTAAGTTATATTTATAAATAATTCAGTTTTCAGTATACGGTCAACTACAGTTTCCTTTCATTTAGTTTGATGTACCATTGATACATTAAAATGAAAACTACAACAGACTAAAATTCTTAAAGTTTTTTTTTTTTGTAGAAACTAAGTGATGACTGGAAGTATATTTTTTATCTTATTTCGTTTTAATACGATTTAATGATTATATTGACGAAGTTATGCTTAACAAAAACAAAAAAAATTGTGACACATAAAAGAGATAAATTGCACACAAAACAAATTATTAATATTTGAATACATAAATCGCTCATTGCACTAGAGATATTTTTTTCTTATTTGTGAGGAAGCAACTATATCCACAAAATTTGAGAGAATGCATGTGGGCACGTATCTTCTTATTCCACAAGCACATTCTCTTTTGTCTTAAAAAAATTAAATTTCAAAAAATAACAAAATCTAAAAACTCAAGACTTCAAATTTCTGAACATCCATTTATCAAGCGCAGTGGCGGATCTATGTAGGGGGAGCCCCCCTAGCCCGAATTTTTTTTCGTTTTTGTAGTGTCATGATCCGATTTTGTATGGTATAGCCCCCCTCGTATAGAAGAAAAAATGGATGAAAATAAAGAAAAAAATGATATAAAATGATTGAAGTTAAGGTGAAGGCGAAAAAAAAAAATCTAGCCCCCCTCGGGAAAATTTTCTGGATCCGCCACTGATTAAGCGTGCTTCATCATTTCGACAAATTCTTGATTCAAATGATGAAGTCGCTGGTACCGTGGTTAGTTGTACCATATATAATAAAATTATCAACTATCTAATTAATATTTCCTAAAATAAAAATAATTTAAGACTTCTTGATTAGGAAGCTCGTGTGTTGGAATTCATTAATAAATCAACGTAACTCGAGCATAATATTCTTTTATTGATTATGATACAATGTTGAATTATTTCACATCGTTCATGGACCTGAGAATATACCGCTATATAATGGTGAAACTCCCCTCTCCTTACAAGTCGGTTTTGTAGGGATAAACATGGATCTTTACATGGTATCAGAGCCAGGTTCGATTCGATGTGGTACCCAATTTGTCTTGATAATAGGACGGACTCGATATATTCTGATGATGGAATCCCTGTGAGGCTCCACGCCCCTATCCTTACAAGCTAATTTTTTAGGCAGAAATGGCGATCTTTACCTATAATATTGTAAGATTCATTATTTTATGATTTTTTTTTTAAAAAAAAAAGCTTTTTCAAAATGTAAATAAAATATGTATGTGAACCAGCGACGCCCACAAGTTGCCA
Organism: Plectranthus barbatus; assembly: GCA_026898455.1. Lineage (NCBI taxonomy): Eukaryota > Viridiplantae > Streptophyta > Magnoliopsida > Lamiales > Lamiaceae > Plectranthus > Plectranthus barbatus. Next base: position 22,948 of record JAPKLW010002237.1, read on the forward strand.
TGCGCGGCCTATAATACTCCACGTGATAAAATAAATTTAGAAAAAATATCGCTCATCTATTTTTTTTTTTCGTTTTAATTATTTTCCTTTTTTTTAAACATGAAGTGAGAATTCGTTTATCTTGCATATATACTTGAAAATTCTATGGATAAGAATTTTTTATTAAAAAGTTTTGAAAGCTATTTCAAAACAAATTTTTTCCCTTAAAAAAATCAAATTTTTAACATTTATATATATAAACTTTTAAACATAAATTTCAAAAATATATTTTTCTTTTCATTATTTAATATTAAAGTATTAAACACACGTGCGCAGCTATATAAAGGTTGGAGGGGCGTCCGCTTACCCAAGGTTTTCAGATTTTTTTAGATATTTATATATTATTTTTAAGAAAATAAAATTATAAATAGTCAATCCTAAATATATAATTAAAATCTAAGCCACACGAGTCTCAATCTGTCTGTGCATTTCGCCCCCTAACTAAACAATATGGTGAGTGCACAAGCCGTTGTGCGTATATCAGCAATTGATATTTTTATTATGGGAAAGTCTCAGGTTAGGTATGCCTAAACGGTGTAGGCGAATTTTATCCATTAATACAAGCTAAACTTATTTAGTATATTCTAATTGGAAATTAATAAATCCTATTTGGGATGAGTGAATCCATTTGAGCATGAATAAAACCTATCTAAACTGTTTAGGATTGCCTAACACAAGTTTTAATTGCCTTTTATTATTTAGGAAGTCTCTTGTAAGATATAGACGTTATTTTATAATGTTTTTGAACATATCTCATTCTATAAATGATATATTAAGAAATATATTATTTGTCATGTTGAAGTATTTCATTTATTATATGATATATTTTGTACGTCCGTCTTAAAAATATATCATCTCATACAAGTTTTTGCCTTCATTATTTTATAATTTTTTTTGGTTATAAACAATCATCTACGTCTCTTTTGCATTGTGATATATTGGAAATTTTTTAATTTACAACACGTTATTCTCACAATATTCTATATATCTTATATGTTATTTGCTAAGGAAGAAAGAATGTATTCTTTCTAAGCTAAAGTTTTGTAAGACGCTTAGCCCATTTAAAAAAAAATATATTTTAAAATTTTATATTTTATGTTTATAATTATTGTAAATAAATTTTTTGATAATAATATGGATAATTTAGTTGATTGGGATCTATAACAATAAAAAATCTGAGTTTTTATGATGCGTATAGAACTATAATAATATTAAACTCTATTTATAGAATTTATTTATTTATTTTGATAAATTAGTATTTCATAATTATTTAAATTATACTCCCTCCGTCCCACCTCAATTGTCCCACTTTCCTTTTTCGTCCGTCCCACCTCAATTATCTCATTACCTAAAAAGGCAATTTTTTCACACTCAACAATAAAATATTAATTACACTCAACTTACTTTACACTCACACTCTTTAGTTATTGTGCCCAAAGTCATTGGGACAATTCAGCCGGGACGGAGGGAGTATGAATTTTCAAGATTTTTTAGGTGGATGTTTTTTTAGTTATTCTTTTTTGTATAGTAAATGTCGAAACTAAAAAGGATAATACATAGCATCACAAGAAGCCCATTTCCTTCGAATGAGCTTTTTAAACACTACCACACATGTTGAGTCCGTTTATGGTCGGCTTTATAGCAATCACCATAATTAAGTCGATTGGGTTAAAACACTCTATTTATGACCAATAAATTATAGGTTCGAGCTTTCATGGAAATATATAGGATATTGTTTAATTAATGTTAAATTTTTAATTTAAAAAAAAAACTTGATATTGATAGATTCAAATAGGGATGTGGAAAAATATTGAAATATCACATATTCTCTCCGTCCTATTTATTTGGTCCTGTTTTAATTTGCACGAATGTCAAAATTTATTTATGAATACATTAAATATTTGAACAAATTTTCTGAATTACCCTTATTTAGCAATAACTATTAATAATAACTCTATTAATTATGTTCAATTTATAAGGGTAAATTTGTAAACACATGCAAAACACAATACTAAATTTAGATAATGGACCATATAAATGGAACACCCAAAAAAGAAAACATAGACCAAATAATCGGGACAGAGGGAGTATAATGTATCGACAAAATATATAAATTATTAAATTTTTTGTATATCGTAATTTTTAGTAAGATATTATATTATATCGAAAAATTCTGGTATGATAAAAGTATGACCATTGTAATATTCAGGTTATACCATACCGTACAGAAAATATTATACTCCCTCTGTCCCGTTGAAGTAGTCTCACTTCCCATTTTTGTTTGTCCCATAAATTAGTCTCACTTTCCTAAAATGACAAACTTTTTCACAATCACCAATAAAATATTAATTTCACTACACTCATAACTTTTGATCTCCGTGCCGAAAAGAAAAGTGACTACTTATAAGGGACGGAGGGAGTATTATTTTTTACTCTTGTTTTACTTTAAAAAGATAAATTAAAAATGAAATGTTATCTTCTCTCTTCACTTCAAAGTATATTATATTGAGTTGGTCTCATCATTTTTTTATTGTGAGACGGACCTTAATACATCATTTCAATAAGTTAAATACATCTTTCTCAAAAAAAAAAAAAAAAAAAAAAAATTAAAAAAAAAATTTTTTTTTTAAAAAAAATTACATTATTTGCAACAAAGAAATACATTATTTGCAATAAAGAAAAACATCATTTTATTAAATTCGTTTCACAATAAAAATGGTGAGACATCATTTATAATAAAGAAACATATCATTTCATTAAATTCGTCTGACAATAAAAATGATGAGATCATCTTATATGAGAATTTGCCAATTATATTAGTATTGATATAAATATATTTGTTAAATAGATTTCATCAGAAACAACCTTAAAAATTGCCATATATTGAAAATTCTTGGTACAGTGATGTATAAAAAAATAGGGAAAAGTATCAATTATATTACAAACTATTCAAGTTTTCTCAAATATATTACAACCTTTGCATATTATCAAAATATATTACAAACTATCAAGTTTGTTCCAAATTTATGACGGGATCAAATTTCCGGCGACGGAATGTTGACGTGGCTTGCCGGATGACGCGTTAGCATTTGTAAAATTCCATGTCATCAACCAAATATATTACAAACTATTCAGATTTTCTCAAATATATTACAAACTATTAAATTTTCTCAATTATATTACAAACTATATATGTTTTCTATATAAATATTTAAATTATCAAAATTGTCTTAAATTTATGATGAAATCATATTTATTTATATTTTAAAATTTTATATAAACATATAATTATACATAAAAATATGTAAATAAAAACTCTTAGTATATTAATAAATAAATAAACAAACACTAATTTTAATTTTTATATTTTTTTGGCTATCGTTTCTCACTTCGCCAAACAAAAAAAATTTAATATTTTTATAATTAATAATTATTGAGGGTCAAAATATTAATAATAATTAATAATTATTATAATTTTCTTATTAGAATAATTTTTCGGTGAAGTGAGAAATAATAGGTAAAGAAATAGAAAAATAAAAATAAGTGTTTATTTATTTATTTTTTAATATGTTAAGAATTTTTATTTAAATATTCTTAAATATAATTATATTTTTATTTAAAATATAAATAAATATGATTTCATCATAAATTTAAGACAAATTTGATAGTTTGAATATTTATATAGGAAATATATATAGTTTGTAATATATTTGAGAAAATTCAATAGTTTGTAATATATTTAAGAATACTTGAATAGTTTGTAATATATTTGAGAAAACTTGAATAGTTTATAATATATTTGGTTGATGACGTGTAATTTTACAAATGCTGACGTGTCATCCGGCAAGACACATCAACATTCCGTCGCCGGAAATTTGATCCCGTCATAAATTTGGAACATAATTGATAGTTTGTAATATATTTTGATAATATGCATAGTTTGTAATATATTTGAGAAAACTTGAATAGTTTGTAATATAATTGATACTTTTTCCTAAAAAAATAATAGTAATAATAATGATTATACTATTTCATACCAAACATGCAAAAAACAGTTTGGAAAATTCCGTACGATAATTGTGTGAATTTTTCTCTTATAGTAAGATTTGGTATGGTATTTGGTATAATAAAAATGTCCAATATACCTAACCTAACCATCCTTAAATTTAAATTGGAGATTGAAGATTTTTAACTAGATAAATTTACTGAGTCTTATTGAGCTTGAACCTAAATCAATTTAGCCTAAATTTTTTTGTCAAATTTAATACAGAACCTTTTACCTATAAACTTATTATGTAATTATATATCGATCAACTTTATAAATAAACAAATTTAGTTTTCTTATTATTATTATTTTTTTTTTTGTTAAATAGCGAACTTGATGAGTTGCGCCCTAAGTTGAATTAGAACTTGAAAATCTTGAAATCAATAAAATGAAAGTAGGCTTGTAGCTGTGATCAATCCTATTGGGTTCTCATTGAAGCTCACAGCCCAAATCATAACTTCTCCATATCTGGCTCCTTTTTCTTCTTCTATCAGATTTCCTCTTTTTCCAACTTCGACATTCAGTATGGATAGCACGATGGTGAGGTCATCCAGCTCGTGGGCGCTAGCCTTGGTTCGGATCTCTCCCTACACCTTCTCCGCCATCGGAATCGCCATCTCCATCGGCGTATCCGTGCTCGGCGCCGCCTGGTATGTTTTTAACCGCTTTTTTTTTTTTTTTTTGTGTACCTCTTCGGTGTATGAGACTTATTCATTTGTTTTTATTTTTTTGGTGCTTCTCCGGCTTAATTTGGTGAATTTTGTTATTTTAAGGGGAATTTATATAACCGGGAGTAGTTTAATCGGTGCTGCAATCAAAGCTCCTCGCATTACCTCGAAAAACCTAATCAGGTACTCGCATGTATCGATTGATTTGGATTTTTTTTTTTTCTAATCTCTCTTTCCTTTTTATTTTTTTCTTAATGCTGATCCGTGAAAACTTTCCTACTTTGGCGATCTCTTTTTTGATAAAAGAAATAGGAAGAAAAGAGCTAAAATTGAAGTGAAAATCGAACTTATTTTCTATTTTAGTTCTAATCTTCCATGTATAACGTGTTTGTTGCATTTAAGCGTAGCGCTGTAGACCGACCTACGAGTAACAAGTGCGTGCATTCTTGTAGTTATTGTTTAGGATTGAAGATTAGTTATTGCAACTTCTGAAACCAACTATAGATAAGTCAAAGAGATATTGATCCAAAGTGATGAGGATTTGGTTTTTGGTGCCCCATTTGAGTTGTTACAGCTGGGAGATTTAGTGGAGAAATTAGTCATTTATCATCTGTTGCTTGCTATTGGCTCAGTCAGTAGTGGATAGTGAGTATCTCCAGCTGTTAATGAATGCTTATTGAGGGTGATTTTCTAGTGAAGGTATGTTAAAATGGGTTTAACAGTGGCTCAAGGTTACATTGTTAATGGAATCACTGAAGATCCTAACTTTAGAAGAATGCTAGATTAAATCAAATTCAAATGCTGGCACATGAAATAGAAATAGACTTACAGATTAGGAGCATATTATTTACCTAGGTAGGTTAATTGCAAATTAAAACCGTGTACAGTTGCAAATTCAACTGAAGTTTAAACCTACTCATCTCAATACCTGATTTAACTTCTCGTTGCAAATTGCACATCCCGTCATTGACGAAATAGTCTTCGGGTAGAAAAGAGTATTGTCCCTTTTTAGACTATAATTTCAGTCCAAACACCTTGTTATTGCAGTTTTCAATTATTAAAGTATTTTTCAATATGATTATGTTTCACTGATGTTGTGTTGAAGATCAAAAATAAAATTCCCAAAATGGCAACGTTGGATTATACTTGAAATAAGGCCGCCTCTGATATGAGTCAGTCAAATCGGATATGCTTTAGTTGGAGTATATTTGGTGATGTGCAACTTGCGACATAATGTTAAATAACGATAAATTTAATTAGTTTAAACTTTAAGTTAAATTTGAATTTTGAAACCAGGTTCAAACATCATGGTTCTATTTGCAATAAACCATTTTTTTCTTTTGCTCGATATTATGAAGTTTCTGATTCTTTTACCTTGAGTAAGTGAGGTGGGAGGAGTTACGAACACTGGATGTGTTATTTCTCCATCATTATGATGGTACTCTCGCTCATTTCTAGTTCTTTATGAGATAATG
>JAPKLW010002237.1:34174-101624 GCA_026898455.1 Plectranthus barbatus
CATTATGATGGTACTCTCGCTCATTTCTAGTTCTTTATGAGATAATGTTTGGTTATCTTCAGTGAAGACCGAAGAACAGTAAAATAATGTTTGGAGAAATTGACTTGTATGTATTAAGATTATCAACCAGTTTAGTTGCACATGTGTGATTATGCATTTTATACTATAGCTATATGAAACCGTTTGAGGTCTCTGCCGTACTTTTTTAATATCATGTACATTGTACACACTCAAGCTAATTGTTTCTGGAGCAGTTTAGAGAGTTCAATTTTTCATTCTCTATCGATACATCACACACATGCATATGTTTTTTTAATAGAAATCCATTTATTTAAATTCACACACCCAAATGTCTCCGGAGAATGTTGAGCCTTGACCTCTTGGTCACACGCAAAATGCTTTCACCACTACGTCTGGAGTAGGAGACATATGCATATGTTTTGGCCTATGCATGTTGTACATGAGGATCCATGTGAAGATTTTCACTTCTCTCCTTTTCTGGGAGCAAGTGGTAGCTGTTTCTCACTGGTTGTCTGTTTATGATGCCTAATCAAGGGTTTATGTGCACAGCTGTTTAATTAATATCGTTGCTGCTTCTTCACATTTTGATTACTCTCTAGAAGTATCTAATGATTATGGGGATAAAAAGTGCACATGAGAAGGAAAAGGACATTAGTTCTCCCAAAAAACAAAGAAGAAGAGGAGGAAAATAACATCATAGTTGGTATCATATTGAGTGCATTAGCAATGACAATGAACATGACTTTTTTTTTTTTTCTTTTAATAGTAATGACATTAATTTAAACTCACACACCAAGATGTCTCCGGGGAAGCTCGAACCCACAATCTTTCGTTCATGGGCAAGACGCTTTCACCACTACACCCCCGGCAGGGGCTAGGGGACGACAATGACATAACTTATTCAATATCATTGTTGCAGTGTAATTTTCTGTGAGGCTGTTGCAATATATGGAGTTATTGTTGCTATCATTCTTCAGACAAAGCTCGATAGTGTGCCTCCATCAAGGACTTATGATCCTGAATCCATGAGAGCTGGCTATGCTATATTTGCATCTGGAATTATTGTTGGCTTTGCTAACCTTGTTTGTGGGTAAGTTTTCAGTCTCTCTTTTTTCGACAGTTTAATAAGATGAACACGGACTTGGAGTGAATTCATCTCACATGTTCCCCCTTTTGTGTTTCTTTTTCTTTCCTCAAGGTTATGCGTTGGTATCATAGGAAGCAGCTGCTCCTTATCCGACGCCCAAAACTCAACGCTATTTGTTAAGATCCTTGTTATCGAGATATTTGGCAGTGCACTTGGATTGTTTGGTGTCATTGTTGGCATTATAATGTCTGCACAAGCTACATGGCCAACTAAGGCGTGACTTTCATCAACATCATCCATTATTTATCCCGGGAGTTTTGTTTCACTGTGTAGTTTCTGAAAATACAAATATATTTTTAAATTCTTTGTTTGCTGCCATGCAAACGTAAATGGCTGAGAATTTGGAGTGCCGCAACCTTCAACAGGTGGTTTCTGTCTGTAATTACTCCCATTTAATAAAAAATACTGCCCATTTGATAGAAATGTAGTGGTGTTGCCATTTGAATTTGATTTGTGAAGGACTTTTTGTAGCTTTGGGTTCATAATTTTGCTCACTCTCTTCTTTTCTAGATTGAGATAACCGTGTAGAAATGTTTCTATTTTTTGTTTTAGACATTACTACCATACTCTTCTTGGTTAGGTGCTTTGGATTTTGGAAACTAATCTGATTTCAATCCAGATGGGAATACTAAAATTATACCACTTAAATTGTTTTATTTAAGGGTGTAAACGAACCGAGCCGAGTAGTGAGTTGCTCGAGCTCAGTTCATGAGATTTTGACAAAGTTCAAGCTCGGCTCGAGTTCGAATTTTTTTTTAATTTTTGGAGCTCGAGCTCGATTGTAAAAGCTCAAGCTCGGCTCGAGTTTGGTTTGGCAAGGTTGTAATCGAGCTAAAGCTCGTGAGCTCGAGTTCGAGATCGATTCAACTTTGTAAGCTTGAGTTCGAGCTCGATTCGAGCTCGATTCGAGCTCGTTTATTTAACAAAGTGTATTTTTTATTAAATATACAAATTATAGTGATAAAATATAAAGAACATAAAATACAACATGTGCATAATAATAAAATAAAGACAACCTATGTTAGCAAATATATTGCTCCATTATTAATGCAAATATTATAAAATCATCCACCAATTTAGTTTAGGTTTCCTTTAAAAAAAAATATTCTTTAATATATATTTATATTTGATATCTCAACTTTTTTTTTTTTAATTAGATTATAATAAACTGATCATATATTATAAGTAATGAGTTCTAAGTTGATTTTAAATTTTAATTTGTAATTATAAATTAAGATTTTTAATAGTTTATATAAAGTATAATTAATATTTATAAACTTAAGAGTTTGTTTTAAATATACATTAGTATTTGTATATTGAGTAACTATAACTTAGGAATATATTTTAATTATATAATTTTATCTTACTTTTCATTATCTATACATTTTAACAAAAGTCATATGATTTAATAGTTTTTATAGATACATCATATACTATGCATTAATATTTGTATTTTGAGTAATTATAACTTAGGAGTTTGTTTTAACTATATTTTTATTCTTACTTTATGATTTAATAAGTTATATACATATATTATTCATATATATTTGAATATTGAGTAACTAACTTTGTAGTTCATTTTAATTATATATTTTTATCTTACTTTTCCATTATCTATATACATTTTAGCAAAAGTACTATGATTTAATGATTTTAATAGATATATCATATACTATCCCGTAACATTTGTATTTTTAGTTATTATAACTTAGGAGTTTGTTTAATTATACAATTTTATCTTACTTTTCCATTATATATACATTTTAGCAAAAGTATTATGATTTAATTGTTTGTATAGTCTTATTATACATTAATATTTGTGTATTGAGTAATATAACTTATGAGTTTGTTTTAATTATATATTTTTATCTTAACTTTCCATTATGTGTACATTTTTTAAAATATATTAAAATTTAAAAGTATATACAAACATTATTATTTCAATAATAATATATTGTTTATTTAATTTTCTCTTAGATTTACAAATAAAATAAATTTCTCATAGAATGGATTGTTTCAATTTTTAAATGAAATTAACTAATTTGATTAAGTGAAACTTTAAAATCACATATATCCATGAAACTACATTTGAAATAATTATCACTCATATAAATAATTTTCATTCCTAATTTAATATTTATTTTAATTTTTATATAAATTAAGTTTTTTATATGGTATGATTTATTTAATCATATTATTGTTATTTATAGACATATAGATATAGTATTATCAAACAAATATGAAATATAATTATATAATAATAAAAAGTATAGAAATAGAAGAATATATAAATATTAAAATTTAATTAAAACGAGCTTATAAATGAGCCTATTCACGAGCTTATTAAAGAGCATACTCGCGATCTCTTAAACGAGCCTACTCACGAGCCTGTAAACGAGCCTGCTCGTGAGCTTGTTCGTGAGCCTGTTAAACGAGCCTGCTTGCGAACATGTTCGAGATCAAGCTCGAACTCGAGCATGCTCGCGAGCCTGGCGAACCGAACACATCCGAGCTCGAGCTCGGCTCGATAATGTTATCGAGCTCGGTTCATTTATTAAACAATCGAACTTCGATCGAGCTTTTTTCGAGTCGATCTCTGAGTAGCTCACGAGTAGCTTGACTCATTTACACCTCTAGTTTTATTTTCCATTTTTGTATGTTTCATATAATTGTCTCATTACCTAAAATAGTAAATTTTTACGCACTCACTAATAAATTATTGTTTTTACTACACTCATAAATATTAATTATTGTGTCATTTCGAAATAAGACAACTTAAATGAGACGAACGGACTACAATATTTTCTGCGTATAGCCTATTTATATTTTTCAAGCTTGTTTTCTAAAATGTGGATGGATTACCCTTTTCAAGTGTGGAACGAGTCAAAAATAATTGAAGTTGGATGAATATGATACATATGTCAGTGTCTATATATCTTATAAAGGGATGTTTTGTTTTTTAAAATTGATTTATTGTATTAAAATGGTGTTGGGTATGATCGAGCCAGGATAGCTCATCCAGTTAGAAATACAGGGTACGTTTATATACAGTTAGGGGTGTAAATGAACCAAACTGTTCGTGAGCTACTCGGATCTCGACTTGATAAAAGTTTGTTCGAGTTCATTTAATAAAGCTCGTTTATTAAATGAACCAAACTTGAGCATTATAGTATTCGACTCGTGAGCTCGTGAGCATGCTCGTTAGCTAAAACTAGTAAGAAATATAAAATAATTACTTTATAAAAATAATATTTTAATGATTTAAGAGTAACAATAATGATAAATCTATCTAATAATGAAAAATATAATATGAGCATGAATATGATATTTTTTTTTGGAATAAATAACTTTTTCTTCAAAATAATAATGAAAATCTTAAATATATTGTAAATTTAGAAAGTTCGTTTAGGCTTGATAAAAGCTCGATAACGTTCGTGAACATCAAAGTATTCGATTAAAAAGCTCGAAGCTCGACTCGAAACTAAACGAGTCAAACTTAAGCACGACACTACTCGACTCGACTCGGTTCGATTACACCCTTATATACAGTATCTTTGGTTAAAAGGGTTTTTAAAAAAAAATTTGAATTACAATATATTTGGTACAATTGGGGTATTTCTATATGGGCAATAAATAAATCAAATTACTTGTAAGTCACTTAAATTTAGACTCAATACAAATTTATTCGAGCTCCTTTAATGAAGTTCATAAATTAAATAAGTTAAACTTAAGTTTTATTGTATTCGATTCGTTAGTTATATTTAGTACAAAATTAAAAATACTAACTATACAAATCTTTTTAAATTTAAGAATAATAAGTATGATTAATCTTTGATTAACTTTAGTAGTATAAGAAGAAATTGGATTTTGAGTATAAATACAATATTATTATAAATTAAAATAATTTTTTTCTTTTGAAAAAATAATAAATATTCAAATTTAAAAAGTTTAGATTCGACTAAAGTTTGTTTAAGTTCGTGAATTTGAACTCAACTTGATAAAAAATGAGTTGAATTCGAGGAAGACACTACTCAATTTAACTTGATTTGATTATACCTCTAATTTCTTTTCATTAAAAGATCTATATTCACGAGTATATAAATAGGTTGAATGAACTCTTAAAAGTAATATGATTAATTAATTTACCACCATCACTAATCAAAGCAAATCAAGCCTCACAGGACTAGCTCCTTAGTGTGATAAGCCATCATCGATGTCACAGAGCTAGCTCGTGAATTGGGGCGATGTTGAGTTTGGCAAACTCATATTTAACCCATAACAAACAATATTATATTAATAAAGAAATTTCGGTCTCAATATGTTCGAAGATTTCTCTAGAACAACTAATCAAAGGATTAATTGTGGGTTACAAGATCTGTGAAGAAGAACTGAAAATACTGCAAGTGATTATGTCTAGTACAACAAGTTTTTACAACAATATCTGCAGGTATTGCTAGTACGAGAACAATTGAAATAAAAGAAATTAAATAAATAAAAGTAAATAAAACGGGATAAATCCCAGTCGAGGAAGCCCTCTTCCCGCAAGACAAATTCGCCGACGTAGTGCTCGTCTAACAGCGGTTTGTCCCCAAAGGTAAAATGACTTCGTCCTTTTCGAGACAGCACCGCAATCGGAAAGGCTCCAACGAATTAAACATAGGCAAAACTGAGTTGCAGAAGAACAACGGAAAAGATGCAGCAATATGAGCAAAAAGTTGCAGTATAGGCTGTGAGAGCTTGTCTCTAGTCGGGCGACGGGGAACACATCTGTTCACTATCTGGGGTACGTCGGAGTTCACCGGAGACAGCTCAAGACAAACCTATTTATAGGCGCGTACCACCTTGGGCCATCAATGCTGGAGCCATTACAGGCATTAATCACGATTGTAACGGTCGAGCAATGGCTGGAGCCGTATTGAATATAGTTATCATGTGCTAAATGTGTTGAACTCATTCAGACTGCAATAGCAACACATGGTTGACTCATCAACCACGTCATATGCCCATTGCGCACCACATCAACTGGTCTAGCCATGTCGACCGTCCCGCAGGCTGACTTCACTTGCCCAAAAAGACAAACACCGTGGACCAAGCCAAAAGCCCAAAGACCAATTGCCAAGAACAGAGACCGGGGTCGGGGTCGGGGTCGGGGTCGGGGCTCGAGGGCACAGGCGCTCGGCCACCGGCCTTGCTGAGGCCGTTGGCCGAGGCGGAGCGAGCGGCGCGCGAGGCGAGCCACCGGGTGCCACATACACTGCACACTTGGTTATTACACACCTCAACCATAATGGTATTTAAACATAGATTAAATACTTTAATCTATCAATGTGGGACACTTCATTTATTACATGTTCACTCCATGTAATAACCCACCAATCGTGTTACTTCGTGGACTCAGTTCTCACTCACCGAAATTTGAATTTGAGAAAACAAATATACCACGATCATTTACTCTTCGCGTAGATTCTATTGGTAATATTTAATTACGACAAAATTAAATATTTTACATCGAAAATTTACCACAAAGTACCCAAATTACCTACATTAATCTTACAACTCAAGAACATGTAATAATCATACGAACAATAGGCAACATATATATCTTCCACCAAACATTGAGATGTTATTCCAATTAAGAAAAATCGAATCAAATGAAATCGGATTCGAAACTGTCACATGATCTTTAATTTTCTCATTTAATTTCCATCAGATTTTGTCCCCACATATCCTCATCTAACAAATCTATCCACCACATTTACACTTGTCATCACCACTGCACTGAATCACTGATCCACATAAATAGAAATGAAAAAAAAAAAGGACGATTCCACGATAGCTATGCTAATTTGTGAAATGAATACATTTCGTGCACTCAATTCATATAATTCCCTATGGGATGATACAAATAATACAATACAAGAAAATCTTGTCTTTTGAGAAGGAATCTTCCCCCTTTTGTCTCTTTGCTCACCAAAAACAATTCCCACATATGCCTCATCTTTTTTTTTTTTTTTACTTTCATTTTCTACTCCACAGACATCCAACATAATTAATGGGTAGGTGGCGTGAACCTACCTCACCTCAATTCTCAATCAATAATTCCTCAATAAATATCTGTTTCCTTCAATCTTGTGAGATGAACCAGGTATGTACACTGTACCTTCATTTACTTTGATGATATTATTGCTTAGTTTCTTCTTGGGTTCATGTTTCACTTTCATCCAACAACTCCATTAATCGCTGGTGTGTGTGTGTATTAATATTGTTTTCTCCAATCTGCATTGCATTGTGTTTGTGTTTTTTCACTTTGTTTTGGGTCTTTTGGTAGTCTCACCTTCACCAAACGACACTATAAAGAAGATGGAAATTCGTAGTTATTATGATTTTATACAACATCAATCCTTAACGTATAACTTAGACACTCAAATGTGTAGAGCATTCTTGTGAGAAATAATGGGATTGCAAAAAATTTAAAAAGATTATAATGTAATTACAACATTTTGAAAATTGTGTTGTAATCGTTAATTTGGTAAAGATTGTATTCATGGCTGTGATCATTTATTATTATTATTATTTTGAAGCTGGTAATGAAGTTTTGCCTAAATTAGTTGATGTAGAAGAATGGAGAAATGCAATGGGTTGAGGCTTGTGATGTGTGCAGTTATTTTGGTGAATGCTCAACTACTCCAAGGGGATATCAATGTCACTATTTCTTTTCTAGAAACTGCTATCCCTAAAGGAGCAGGTTTGGTTTCATTTTTTTTAATAAGTTAAATACATATACAATCTTATTATTATGCTTTTTCACCTCAAAATATGTATAACTTATTTCATTTTTGGTACGTATTAGTTTGTCTAGATGGGAGTGCACCTGCTTACTCTTATGTTGAGGGATTTGGAAATGGATCTCATAGTTGGATTGTTTATTTGGTGGTAAAAATCTTACCCAAATCTCCAATCTCAAAGTAGAGTGATTAAGTATTTTGTGAATTACCAATTAATTATCAATTATAGAGTAATGGAAATGACACATCTTCCTCATTTAAATTGTGCAATCTTTTTTTTATAAATAAATATTAACCAAATAATACTTTAATTATTCATAAAACAGAATAAATAGAACAATATATATACATTTTATTAGCATTTAAACCATCAAGATTCGTTTATTTATTTTTTAAGCAGTTCAATTTATTAATAGTTACATGTTTTTTGCTCATTTATATAAATATTAAAAATCAATGATTAAGATTAAAATAATTTCGTAATTTTAGGGTGGTGGGTGGTGTAATGGAATATCGGATTGTGTGAGCAGATCAGTATCAAGGTTGGGCAGCAGTCACCTGATTGGTTCTGAAACCACCTTCTCCGGCATATTAGATTTAAATTGCTCACTTAATCCAGGTATCTTCTTTTTTTATATAGGTAATTATTGTCAAAATATTTAAATTAAATAAAAAGATGTTGTTTTGTGTATTAGTTTTGATTGAAGATGTATATTGTTATGACCGGCTCAATATACAATTATGAATTAACTCAGTTATTGATGGGTTACTTTAATCTAACAAAGTCGGGTACTTTTTCTAACAGAAGGGGGATGAAATGCTTTAATCTAACAATTTGGATTGAAATTTGTTAGAATTCAAAAGCTACTTCAACAGAGATAGAGATTATAGTGGTTCAAATCTTAACCGATATTGCGTCCATTCTTCGTTTCGATGAACGGTAATTCACTAGGCCAGTTACACTCAGTAATTGAATACAAGGTGTAACCAAGCTATTCCAGTTACGAGAGGCCTTTTGCTTCTGGTTTCTAGGAATCTTTAACTTTAAGTTTTATCACAAGAATCCACTCACTATGCTCTCAGTTGATCTGATTGTGAGTTTGAAATTCTTCACACGAACTTGGTCATTGTAGATGACTTTATTTTTGGCAAGTTGGAAAGATCTCGAATATACTTATCTCGGAATATAAGTAAACTCTGGCAATCTCAAGTTTTTTATGCTTGAAGATCTCGTGTTTAAACATGATAAGTGTTGAGAGCATTTGAGTGCTTAGAGAATTCGTAGTTTCAATAGTCTTATAAAGTATTTATAGATGTTTCAAAAATCTATCCATTAGAGAGATGTACATCTTGGTGTATTTGCATACTACTCTATTTTCTACTTTAGAGACAATGGATAGTCAATCTGAGGAATTTTAGTTCCGAAAAGGTTCTTCTAGTATTAATACTTGCCCTTCTGTCATATGAACGAAGATTGAGCACTTGTCTCTAGATTGAGTTGAGATTTCTTTATCAGATGAATATTATGGTGACTGACGATAACATGTATAGCTCTCATTAAGCTCTTTTTTTTGAGTTCTTGATAATCAATTGAAGAAGTCAGTTGATATTGTCAATTCTTGCGAATCGGTCTCTGTCTTCAGCTGTCGTTGATTCCTAAGTTATTACAATGGAATAATTCTATACACAATTACATTTTGGAATCAACTCTAATTTATTCCTAAAAATTTCAACTTCATGACTAAATCATGTTTTAAGGACTTAATTATAAGTTAAAAATTATTTTCACCAAATACAATAGTATAACTTAAAATTTGATTAAGAAATATGATTTTCAACATAAGAAAATTTTGGTAATAGAGAGATCTAATAATAATATTATTCAGATCAATTTATTAAATTTTTAGGTCATTCATATCAAGACTCGGACAATCTAACACGGGTTGTTCGAAGTTAATTATTCTCGGATCAAAATATTTCAATTTTAACTAATTTTTCTTCAGGCTGTTAATATTTAAAAATATAATTTAGGGGTTTTCCCTTTTTTCTATAAATATCATAAAAAAAAAATTCAGATGATAAATGAATTTGTTATTGATTTCAGATTTCTGCAATTGGCATAAGCTATTCATTTATTACTGTGATGGCTCTTCATTTATGTCGGATATTGAAGGAATTGATCCAGTATGTAATTTTACTATTCTTATTTTCTTTCATTAATTAATAAATTTTCATTTTCTTTAATATATATTATGTTAATTAAATATTTCAGAAGACAAAGCTGACCTTTCGAGGTGCAAGGATCTTTAACGTTATGATGGAGGAAATGCTTGCTAGAGGAATGGGAAACGCCCACAACGTATAATTCTCATCTATATTTTTTAAATATTTCTATTTAAGTTATTAAATAAAACTCGAACACATGATCTATTATTGTAGGCGATATTGACCGGAACGTCAGCAGGTGGATTAGCAACTATCTTACACTGCGATAAGTTTCGAAAACTCTTCCGCGATCATAGTCGAGTCAAGTGTATTTCAGATTCTGGCTTTTTCATTCATGGGTAAATTTATATCTGATTTCATCATGGATTTGGAGTTAAAACTTTGAACCTTTATTGCCATCAATTCAAAGTCTCACGTTCATTCATATTTAACTTTATTTTTAGCAAAAAATCTCATATCTATTTCTTTCTCTATATATATAAATATATTAGTGGATCATGTGTTAAAACTAGATTTGTGATAAGTCGAAATGAATCAACACCATTCAATTTTCCCAATCAGTTATTCATGTCTTATGTTTTATGTTATACATATTATGTTTAACTATGCTTTTTTTAACTTATGTATCATTCTTTAAAAAACATATATTTTTTTTAGTAATTATTGTTTGTTATATTAATTGTTAATGTGATCAACATAAAAACTCATATTCAGTTATATTTAACATGAACTGAATTTTTAGTATACTAATGAAAAATTTATTTTATGGTTTACTCACAGAAAGGGTCACACCGGACAGGAGAACAGGGAAAAACTTTTCGCAAATGTGATTAAAACTCATGTATGAATCTTTCTTAGTTTGAGTTTTCAATTAATAAATAAAGAAGGTACATTTTCTTTTTAGTTAATTTATATAATTTTAAAAATGTGAGTTGCAGAAATTGGAGAAATCTCTGCCCTCAACATGCACATCAAAAAGAAACTCGAGTTTGGTAAGAGAGAATTGAATATGATGATGAAAATGTTAATGTTAATGTTAATTGTTAAGCTAAGAATTGATGTATTTATTTAATTGGTGCAGTGCTTTTTTCCAGAATATTTAGTTGAAGATATTCAGACGCCCCTCTTTCTTACTGAGTCTGCTTTTGATCTGTTTCAGGTAATCCTACCTCCTTCAATATTACACACAATCCAAAAATAGTTTAAACTTTTCATTGTTAATTCAAGATTCGAAACATGAATTTTAATTCAGAATTCAAAAGATCCAAAACATTTTAATCTAGTCTAAGACTAAATATTGAAAATTTGTGGGTTCTAGATTGAGAATTTATCTATCAATAACTAAGCTGTCTTTTCAAGTACTACATAATAAACTAAAAATCGTGTTTTTTCTTTAAAAGGAATTATATACTTTTAGCTAGAAATTGTACTTGATGTATTAGAAATTATACTTTAAAATCTAGATAATAAATAGAAACATGTCACTACAATTTAATTATGCTAAATATTTGAATAAGTCCCCAACCTAGGGTTGCTGTGGTTAAACCCATGGGTTTGAATATAGAAAGAGACACCACCTTCATTTAAGTTGTGTATCACAATTTAAAATATTTGAACAATGTCACTGCTTTTCTTAAGAAAATAAAACTTTTCATCAGTCATATATATATAAATAATACTATCATAAAATATTTGACTGAAAATACATGTATCTTGATTAGTTAAATTTGTTCCGCAGCTTAAATCCCTGGTATTAGGCAGCAATAGTTGCACCAATAACTTAACGAGTTGCAATTCCACCGAAATTCGAATTATGAAAGGTACTCAATTTTATTTCAAGATTTCAATCAATTACTAACAAATTAAATGCATAGAATTAGAAAATATTCAATTTCCAGATTTTCGAAAGATATTCATAAAAACATTGAAGAGACGAGTCCATAACATTTCGAGTAGAGGAATGTTCGTCCATTCTTGCTATCTTCATGACCACGTCCTCAAATCCGATGAATGGAAATGCCTAGCAGTTGCTAATACTGTAAGATTTTCATTTTTTTTAAAAAAAAAAAATTTATTTCATTTTAGTTCTTTTTGTAGTGTATACACATCTTGTATTTACACTCGCCTAGACATTAGGTAGTTCATAATTGAAGCGAAAACTATACATTGAGCTGGTCTAGGCAAACTTTGGATTAATAGGTGTATGTGCAATGTGCACTTTCTTTAGGCAGGCTAAGCAACTGATTTGGAGTTTGTTTGTGTACTTACTTGCAGACAATGAGGCAAGCCATTGCGGATTGGTATTTTGATCGAAGTTATTTTCGAGAAATAGATACTAAGAATGACTTCCCACATAATTGTACCAATTCCTTTTGTTCAAAGTTAATCAGAAAATAGATTAATTTATTGTGTAATTCCTCAATCCAATTATGATTTAGAAGGGGTTTTGAAAGAATCCAAAAAAATAATTGAAAATTGAATAATTTATTGGATTTAATTTTTATTTTAATTATTTATTTATCGAATTCAGTCTTACTGAATCAGATGTTCAAACATAAATAATATTATAGCCACGGATCATGGTGGTAGAAATTTGTTCTTACTTCTTAGGAGTTAGGCAACCTAAAAAGGGACATCTATTCATGTATTCATTCATGAACTCTGCCAGAAGAATAAAATATAAATGATTTTAATTTAGTAGATTTTTATTATTGAAATTGGGATCAAATCTTATTGAGATTTGTGTCGTGTCATCCAACTGCACCATTTTATTTGTTTTGGTCATTTGGGAAACAAATAGACCAAAGCAACCAAAATCAAAATGCCCAACACCAATCAATCACCCTTGATTCTTGAAGTTGTACCGTACGTACATCCAACGGGTATTGTTGAATGACAAAAGTTTGTGCGAAATAATATTTTTTTTGAAATGGTGAAATATATAATTTATACTTATAATTAAAAGTTTAATAATAATCCGTAATAGTAGATAAATAATTTGGAGCCATGTTTGCGAGAAGATCGAATGACCATTTTCACGTCTCCAATGAAGGCGGCAAACTTACAAGTGGAGGGAATACAAATAGAAAGATGATTTTTTTACCAATGAAGAGAAAAACATACTAAAGTAGAGATATAGATCCCCGTGTTGTAAGCATTATGTTTGAATCAAGAAATTACATATTTAAGTTTCTCCATGATATCTTAATATCTTACTTTAAATAAATATATTTTTATTAAAAAAAAAAAAGTAGAGATATAGATAAGGGAATAAAGTATATGAAAGAAAATGAAATAAATAAGTGGATGTGGTATGTTGGCGGACTAATAATATAATACTCATTATCATTGTAATTACAATTCCTGGTTGAGTTGGTCTCCTGAGAGACGATCTCACTATTTTTTAATTGTGAGACGGACCTTAATACATCATTTCAATAAGTTAAATACATCATTTTATTTTTAAGAATTACATTATTTGCAACAAAAAAATACATCATTTGCAATAAAGAAATATATCATTTCATTAAACTCGTTTCACAATAAAAATGGTCAGACATCATTTGCAATAAAGAAATACATCATTTCATTAAATTCGTCTCACAATAAAAATGATGAGACCGTCTCATCTGAGAGATAAATTTATTTTTAGTTTATTTATATATATATATATATATGATAATTAGTATAGTTAGCGATAGTTATTACTTAGTTAAGTTTTATAATATTTATAAATTCAATTGAGAATGAAAAAATAAAATGAAAATTGACATGCATTGTTTGAATGGATGCGAAGGGCAGAACATGAGATGCTTTGTTTCACCCCTACTCCGTGAAAATATAGGGTGGCGGCTTGGGGAAATATGTAGGAGAAAGAAAGAGTGGATTTGGGAAAGAGAATATTTTTATTGGTCAAACCTTAAAATCTACAAATTATATTATTTTTTTTCAAGTTCATTAAAAACTTTCATAGTTTCAATTAAACGGCCAAACTACCATAAAATATACAAATGTAGGATATCGTTTTTATTCGTGATGAAAACTGACTATAAAAATATCATATTCATTTATAATTAATATTATATACTTCTAATATATGAGTTTTAAGTAGGGCTGGCAATTTCTGACACGACATGATAACCCGACACGAACACGCACGATAATAATGGGATTAAACACGACACGATTCGACACGACACGAACACGACAAAACACGACACGAACACGAACACGATAATTACCTGTTAAGAACCCAAAAATTACAAGTTTAAACGATAATTATCTGTTAACACGAAACGATAATTACCTGTTAACACGATATTGACATGAATCTGACACGAACACAACACGAACACGACACGAACACGATAATCTTTTAAGAAATAAATAATGGGTAACACGAACACGACACGACACGAACACGATATAATTATCGGATAACACGATATATTATCATGTAACACGATCCGACACGAACACAACACGAACACGACACGAAATCTTGTTTTCTTAATGGGTCGACACGATAACGACCCAACACGCACGAATTGTCAGCCCTAGTTTTAAGCAAGTTTTGTCAGTTCTCTGTCGTCACAAATTTTTTTATCCTATATTTATATACTTTCTAATAGTTTGGTCATTTAATTGCAAAAGATCATACTCCGTACTAAATGTGATAAAAATTAAGAACATAATTTGTACTACTAGATATGAATGTTTGACCTATTTTTATTTTATTACTGTAATTAATATCGATTGATTTGATAGTTATTCGAGTTTAGAAATTCCTGTTGTGATTGATTGGCTATATATCATAGAAAATTAAAGAAACACAATATTTACGTAGTTCGGTAATTGACTACATCTACGGGAGATGACCTTATATTTTATTTTTTACGAGTGCAGCTAGATATAAATACATCATGTATTTATACTAAAAACCTACAAGGTATACAAAAAGAAAATCCCGACCGCTCCGCTCGCTCAGATCCCATTTGTACCACTTGCTAGCTCACTCCGCAAATCCGAGCTCGCTTCACTCACATCATCTGTCTTTCCACCTTTCATTTGTTAACATATAGGAATCATATCAATAATTATCAATGTCCGAATTGATTGGACCAAATTAAACTTGAGGTATTTTTTCAACCAACCCTTGAACCCAAACATGCATCCCACCAAATTGAACCAACCAAATTTATGGATTCAATTGGTGAGTTTGATTTGGTTTGTTAATGCACACCCCTTATTATATTATTTTCTCTTTTTTTCCTTTCAGAATATTAAATATACCATACCTTATAAAGATTTTCCCTCGAAATTTATATATTCACCTCGATGAGTTTAGGGAATATCTCACTGATCATCTTATTCTCAAGGTTTTACATTGTCTTTTCTTGACCATGATGCCTTTAAAGGACTTCTCCGGTTAATTTCTTTGAAAATTTTAATTTGATTTTTTTTTTTTAAAAAAAAAAAGGAACTGCAGGGTTTAATTATGACGAAAAATATTGAATTTGAACTGGCCCTTGTAAAAAGGGCAGAATTCTGATTCTGAACTATATTGCACGGTTTTAATTCGGAACCTTAAACCCACAGACTGGTTTCGATTTTAAACTATCGATTCTGATTTCAATGAACATCACTGCATCTATAGTCGGAGTCTCGAGGGATGTGTGGATAGTTGATTCTCCCTTCGTCTCGAGTAAATTGTACACATTTCCTTTTTAATTCGTCTGTCCCATAATATTAGTCAACTTTTCTAAAATAGCAAATTTTTCACACTCATCAATAAAATGTTCATCTCACTACCACCCACATGCATTGGTTATCGTGTCCGGTCAAACGTGGACAATGTAACCAGGACGGAGGGAGTATATCATTATGCTATATGTTAACATGCACTATTCATTCATACTCTAAGCATTCTTAATACTTATAATCAGATTAGTAAACCTGATATTTCTATATTTCAAATTTCTTTCTCAATTTATGTTCTCTATTAGACTTAATTTTCATCCATCATATGTATATACACCACAAATCACTAAATATATATTTTCTTTGTGAAAAAACTAAAAAAAAACAAAAAACAAAAAACAAAAAAAAAAGTTCCTATATGATAAATATGCATGGTGATCCACGTAGAGATCATGAAGGCTTTAGCCTTCAATTGAAAATAATAATAATAATAATAATTAAAAAAAAAAGTTGTTACGTTTTTGTAACTTTATAAAAAGAAAAGGGGTTGAGAATGAAGACTAAAGTATGATGTACACTCACAAAGTTTTTTGCACCAAAATCTTAATTTTTGGTAGAAAAGATCCTCCAAAGGAAAATAAATACTGACATATTTTATACTCGTTGTTTCAAATAAGTGTTTGTTTATTAGTATTACATTAGCTTTTTCTTGTTGATTTGAAGTTTAGTGCAGATTCATTTTCAAAAAATGGTGAATGAAAGGGATTGGTTTGAGCAAAGCTGGCTTATTTTATTGAATAAATGAGCAACAAATGCCGCAAACAACGCTATCTGCACTCGTTATAAACATTTGAAAAGAAAAGCTTAACTTGATTTGATTGCGCCAGCAATAAAGCTTTCACTAATGATCTGTTTTGTGGGCTCGCCCAACAACTTTTTTTTTTTTCAGTTTCCTTACTCATTTACTTAATTTTTTTAAAAAAAAAAAATTGATTTTATATTTTATCATAAGATCAGATATTCAAATATTCTCCAAACTGTGTATGTTATTTCAAATTTAAATAAACTATCAATCTTTTCAATTAAATAGATAAATTATTTTAATTAAAACTATACAAACACAGGGTCACAATTTTTTGGAAAAACTATTTGAATTTATCGAGACTTTATGTCATTAAATAAAATGGCACGTGTATTTGTAAATGATTTGGAAAAAAAAGAAAAAAAAACATGTCAAGATTATTTGTGAAAAATTAAAAAATATATATAATATATGGGAATCCTAAAACTATGTCATTTATAAATACATATTATATTTTATTTAATAGCATAAGATTTCAGTGAATCAAGTTAGTTTTTCATTATCGGGAAAAAAAAAAAAAAGTTGTCCTATATTTTGTATAATTAGAATAATTTGACTGTTTAATTGAAAAGATTGATAGTTTGAATTAAAATTGAAAAAAAAATGTGCAAAACAATTTTAGAGTATATTTGAATAACTGAGCATTTATTGACAAATTTTTATGCATGAAATATGCGTGAGAAAACAAGACATCTTATCTATAATTATATTTTTCACGGATTTTATTTCAACTACTCCCTCTGTCCCTTCCTATTAGTCCCATAGGAAGGGACACAGGAACCAAGGCAAGTCAATAAAGCAAAAATAAAATGCATTAAAAAACAGCAAAATATTGTTAGTGGATACACAAAATTACCAAAAGGGTAAAATTTTCAAAATTCAGAGGGAAATTTTCGACCCAAAATTAATGGAGCCAATTTTCAAATTTTACAATCCCCTAAGCTGGACATTTCTATAAATACAAGATGTTCTCTATGAAATTAAACATTTCAGAATTTCTACATTCAAATGGGGGCAAAAGGGGATGTTTCAGATTCAAAAAAAGAAGAAATTTTGCAGTTTTTGCTACTAAACAGCATTGATGGAAGCCTGGAAGGGGCAAGGTAAATGAAGCAGCTGCAACCTTCAATGTGTGCCGGAAAACAGTTTCACGCATCTGGGAAACTGCAAAAGGGCAAAGAGAAAGAGGTGAAATTATGCATGTTGTGGGCAAGAGATTCATGAGAATCCAACAAGTAAAACATCAGGTAAACTTTGATCAAATTGCTCAGATACATTATCAAAAAAGAGGAACAATTAGAGCATTAGCAGACAGTTTAAGTGTTCCTAAATCTGTGGTGGGAAGATGGGCAAAATCACATCTGATCAAAGCACACACAAATGCCATTAAGCCAGCTTTGACAGCTCCAAACAAGTTCTCTAGGTTAAGTTTCAGTTTGCAAGCTATAGAATATGACAATGCATTGAACATCCTAAGATTCAAGCCAATGGAGAATGTCATTCATATTGATGAGAAATGGTTTTATTTAACCAAAACGACCCACAGATACTACATCACCTAATCTGAACAAGAAGTACACAGAGCATGCAAAAGCAAGAAGTTCATACCAAAGGTTATGTTTATGTGTGTTGTGTCTAGGCCTGTATTTTCAGAGGATGGCAGTATTGTGTTTGATGGTAAAATTGGCATTTGGCCATTCACTGAAGAGTTGATGGCAAAAAGAAACAGCAAGAAGAGGGCTGCAGGGACTATGGAGACTAAACCAATAAATTCAATCACTAAGCAAGTGATAAAGGATTGCTTAATCAATCAGGTATAGAGTTTGCATTTTAAAATTGTCATGCATGTTTATTTTGTCTAATTTTCATCCTACTCACTTAAATTAATGCCTATATTTTCAGATTGTACCACAAATTAAAGCAAAATGGCCTGCATGTCTAAGTAAGACAATCTACACACAACAAGACAATGCAAAGCCACATATCAACAATTCTGACCTAGATTTTCAAGCAATAGCACAATCTGATGGGTTTAACATATCTCTAGTGCAACAACCACCAAATAGTCCTGATTGTAATGTGAATGACCTATGATTTTTCAGAGCAATTCAGAGTCTACAACAGCAACAAGCATGCAGGGATGCAGAGGAGCTAGTGAGTGCAGTTATAAGTAGCTACAACACACTTGAAGCAATGACCCTAAACAAGGTGTTCTTATCATTACAATGCTGCCTACATGAAATTCTGAAAGTGAAGGGATGCAACTCATACAAGGTTCCACACATGAAGAAGAATTCATTATTATTGGTCAATGAATTACCAACAAATTTAGAAATACCCAAGGAATTGGTTCAAGAGAGCATTCAGTTGTTAATTGATGCAGGACAAACAGATGGAATACAGAGGCTGATCTCTGACCTAGGGATGCAAGAGGAAGACATGTTTTCACAGTAATTAGGCATTTGGACTTTTTTTTGTAAAGCTTACACATATATAGACATGCAGCTCATTTATGTAATGCATGCATCCTGAAGCTAAGAACAAAATTAAAGCAAGAAATCATGAATGTAATGCATTATGCTATAGCTTGCTTATCTGAAATGTTTACCCAGGAAATGAATGGAACCAGATCAAAACATATTAAAACACATTTCATTGCTCAGCTCATCAAAAATGTGTTTGTTTTTTACAAAGTGTGTGGCCAAATTTTTTTTTATCATTTCAGATCAAAAGCCTCAAAATCCGACAACAGATCAACCAAACCAACATGCCAACAACCAACAGCCAACAACAATCATGCCAACAGAGCCAACCAACATGCAACACAGACCCATCCAACATACAAACAGAGCCAACAGAGCCAAGAAAGCCAAGAACCACAGAGCCAACAGAGCCAAGAAAGCCAAGAACCACAGAGCGAACAATGAATCAACCCACAGATCCAACAATTAACCAAACAACATAGCCAACCGAACTAACATGCAACAGACCCAAGAGCCAACAGAACCAATATGCAACAGACCCAAGAGCCAACAGAGCCAAGATGAAATCAACCCACAGATCCAACAATCAATCGAACCACAGAGCCCAGAACCAACATGCAACAGATCGATAAAGCATGAAAAAACAAGATCCAAAGGAGAGGAATCACCGGATGTTAGGGAAGTATATTTCCCAGAAAATGCGAACCAAGGCCAAGATCTCTTCTCTCGGACACCCTCCCTCGATCACTGGACCGCTCAGAAGCCGTGCATCTTCACTGTCTGCCATCCACGCCTCCAAGTCACCGGCGGCAACGAACCCTTCCGACGGTGCTTCTTCACTTTCGACCATCCACGACTTCGTGACCCCGGCGGTGAGAAGAGACGGATGCGAGAAAGATGGGTATTTAGAAAATGTCATAATAGAGCAAGGACTATTGGAGCCGTTGGTTAGAAGAAAGTCACCTGCACGGAAGACCGGTGGCGGGGGCGACAGATTATCAACGGCCGGAGGGGAAGCAGGGGAGGCACGGTGGTCGTCGCTCAGAAGTGCGGCTTCTTCATGGATCCGGTCGACCTTCCCCGCCTCCAAGCCCCCGGCGGTAGAAGCGACGAAGTCGTCGGGGTAGATCGCGCACCGGCAGCAGCAACTGGCGGCGAGGGAGACAAATAAAGCATCGTCGGCTCGTCATCCTCGCGGGACAGAGATGCAGAGAAGGGGGTATTCATCATCGCGGTACTGGAGAATGACCGGCGGTGAGAAGAGAGGGGCGAGAGAGTTCGAGGGTTGCGGCGGATCGAGGGTTGCGGCGGATCGAATTAGGGTTGGGGGGGGGAGTGAATGATCGAGAAGTTGGGTGGGAGGGGTTAAAAGCTGCGGGGGTATGGGGGGTAATTTTGTTTAGGGTTAGGAGGGTAGATTAGTAATTTCATTATTAGGTTATTAAATTTAATTAAATAAAATTATTATTTTAATAATTTAATTTTGCCAAAATTAGAAATGAGACTAATAGGTTGGGACGGACCGAAATGGCAAATGGGACTAATAGGACGGGACGGAGGGAGTATTTTTTATTAGAGAATCTCATCATATATTTATGTTAAAGAATTATGTTAGTTTTGATCATGGTTGAAAAACCATACGGTAGTTGTTTATAAAGCAGAACTGATCTCACCAAGTCTAATACTCCATATCTCCCGTCATATTAGTCCATATTTCCATTTTTATGTGTCCCGCTAGATTAGTTCATTGTTTACTTTCTTAAAATGGAAAAAAATCTCCTCACATCAATAAAATATTAATTCCACTACACTAACAAACATTGATTACTGTGTCAAAACCAAAGTGGACTAATATAATGGGACGGAGGGAGTATCTTGTATTAGGTCAAGATTTGTAATAGCTTAAGTTTGAAGAACTTACAGCTAAACTCGGAGAACCGAAGCATGGAAGATCAAGATAGAAAGAGAGAAAGGACTTAATGTAGTGACCAGGTGTCAGAGCGAAAAGTGAACGTTAATGTAAAGAAGTATGGACAATTAGCGGCTCCTGTAAGACTTCTATTAGTTTAGCGGAAGGTGACATGAATAAACCGGATCCACACTGGAATGCGAGTGATTATGAGGCTATACAGTTTTGAGACTGTATAGCTGATGATAGCTTAAAAGATTCGATAGATGTTACTCATACCAACATGGTGCACCATCTTTTTCGGCACTCATCGTTTGAAAATCCTGAAGTTAGCTTGTTTGACCAGGGGTGGAACTAAGATGGGTGACCCCATAAGAAATTTCTTAGGGTCCGTGCGAGTAAGGACAAAATACATTGAAAAGGATGTGTTGATTTGTGGGAACAAACATCAATCAAATTATTAGTAGGCAATGTAGCTAACCTCGGGTAGGCTCGTTCGGACTCTTAGGCCGGGGCATTACAATGACCAACTGGGAGTAAGCAGTAGAAGATAAGTTCAAGATGAACTAACAATTGATCAATTGAAAGAATGTTCGTAAGTCAAGCTTGACTCAGTTGAATGATCAATCAATCGATGGTTTCCATTTTCCAGTACAATTAATATCTAAACAAGCACCATTCAGTTATCAGAAAATAACTGAAGACCCAACAATTTGGGAAGAAACATAAATAATAGAGTATATTAATCATAAGTTAATCTTTCTAAGGATTTTATACCATGTGAGGAAAATTGATCAACTGCTAGGGATTTTTGGTCAAAAGCATTATCCACTAGATACTACACAGAAAAGCTAAAAAGAGAGTTAGAGTCATACAACCAGCTACTTGCAAAGCGAGGGTAGTTGTGACATTAAGATTTCTACGAATTTATGATTTGCGGTTATGTCACTCCTCAGCCCTTATGATTGTGGTAATGGAGTTATATAATATGTCAAATGTATAGACATAAATAACAAAAAAAAAAGTGAAATATTTTGCTTAGAGATTTTGCTTTATGGATAAAAAGAAGAATATTTGTGTGATAAAGCAATTAGCAATCTAACCCGTTTCCCACCAAAAAGAAAACGTTCAAAAATCGAGGAAAATTAATTGTCCAAGTTGAAGAAAAAATTGTGGTGAAAATATGTCAACCAATTTCAAGATCTTGAAATGAACTGCCTAGAGCAAACACAAGGCACAATTCAAATTAAGACATTCGAAGAAAAAAAAATAGCACTATATAAAATGCAAAAAGTGAAAATATTTGGGATGTGAAGCTTCAAAGTAGGCCTATTTCATTCAAATGGATGGTTATGCCAATGAGTGCTTTTGAGCTTGGTCTCAATATTAGAACAATTTATCCTATATTTTAATTTTGTCATTAATTCCATCCCCATTCATTAAGGGCAAAAACTTGCGTTAGGCAGGCCTAAATGGTTTAGGCGGGTTTTATCCTATCCAAATGGGTTGATCCATCCCAAATAGGGTTTATTAATCCCAATTAGGGTATATAATATAGGTTTGAGCTTGGATTAATGGATAAAACCCGCCTAAATCGTTTAGGTCTGCCTAACCCAAGACCTTCCCATTCATTAATGGTGTCAAAACATTGCTAACTCAGCACATTGTTTTCCTTGTGCGACCATGCAGAAATATTTATTCATTTTTTATTATGTCTCAAAATAAAACATCATTCTTAGTAAAGAGGAGCGACATTAATAGTTATGCAATCTATAATATATAAAAACTCCGCAATATCATCTAAATTTCTTTACCAATTGCTCAAAATCATAATTTTCCAAACTTATTCACTGCTAAAATCCCAAAATCTATCGACTGCATGATGATGATGTTGGGGTGGGCTCCCAACTATGTGTTTTTGTGAGAAGCTCAATTTGCTGGAACAGTTGGTTGGAAGCTGTGCTGGTTGCTGGACTGCTGCTGCTGGATGCTGGATGCTGTTGCAAGCTTGTTGCTGACTGAGCTTGCTGGAGGAGCTGGATGTGCTTAATGCTGTTGACTTTTCAGCAGCTACTGACATTGGGAGAAGAGAAAATTGTAGCTTCTTAAGGAAGTTTCTTCTCATCACATTTACAGATTTTATTCTCTGAATTTTTAGAGAATAACAAAAAGTGAAAAGAGAGGAGAAAAAAGGAAGATTTTTCTTTTTGTGATTCTTGTGCCTTCGTAAAATTGTAAAGGACTAGAATCAAGATTAGAGTTGTGTAGAACTCTTGTGCTCCTCCTTTTGGTGATAGTGAATTTTTTGGTGGACCGTGTGGTCTCGTGGTTTTTATCTCTTCATTTTGAAGAGAGTTTTCTACGTTAAATTGGTTTGTTCTTATTTCTTTTATTCCCCGTTTTTCTTAATTTTTTTGGGCTACAATTTTTGATGCTCTTGTCAGATTATAGTAATTCGGGAAGGTGATTGTTTTGTTTCCGCTTGCTTGCCTGTTTGGCTTTTCTGTTTGCAGAGGTGAACACTAGCAAGATGATTTTGTTGAATGCTATGAATTATTATAGCTGGAAATGAAAAATGAAAGATCTCTTATTTGT
Organism: Plectranthus barbatus; assembly: GCA_026898455.1. Taxonomy (NCBI): domain Eukaryota; kingdom Viridiplantae; phylum Streptophyta; class Magnoliopsida; order Lamiales; family Lamiaceae; genus Plectranthus; species Plectranthus barbatus. The sequence continues at coordinate 57,903 of JAPKLW010002237.1, forward strand.
GAAGAGTATGCATCTACCGGTGTTTGCTTCGGCCAAGCTAGATTCCAAAAGCAAAGAGGTATGGGACTTTGAGCATCAACAAGTTTGTGGATTTATTCGAATGTGGGTTGATGACAATGTGAGGAATCTTGTCGCCGATGAAGTCGATGCAAAGAAGTTGTGGGACACACTTGAAAAATTGTATGTCTCAAAGACATAGAACAACAAGCTGTATCATTTGAAGCAATTGATAAATCTGAAATATGCTGAAGGTACACCTATCTCCAATCATGTGAATGTATTAAATCAACTGACAAATCTTGGTGTCAAATTTGAGGATGAAATATTTGGTTTATGGTTGCTTAACACTTTACCTGATTCATGGGAGACTTTCAGGGTCTCACATACTAACTCTGCTCCTAATGGTACCATGTCATTTGAATAAAGGGCATTTTAAATGAAGAGGTCAGGAAAACAACTCAGGGCTCGTTATCGCAAATTAAGGTTCTGGTTACAAAGCAGAAGAGGAGACAACATGTTAGGGGTCAGCCCAACGAGGGAAAAAGTAGGAGCAAGTCCAAATCCAAGTACAAGGATATTGAGTGTCATTTCTGCCACAAGAAAGGTCACATGAAGAGAAATTGTTGGAAGTTAAAGAACAAAAATGGAGAGTAGTAGCAAGTCTGAAGAGAGCAATGTTGATCAAGTTGCCACTACTACAAGTGCTGATCTTGTCATTGTTTATGATGATTGTAATGTGAATCTGATCTCTTCTACAACCAGCTGGATCGGTGACTCTGGAGCTGCTATCCATGTCACGGCTAGAAAAGAGTTTTTTAGCACTTACATTGCAGGTGATTTTGGTCACTTGAGAATGGGCAACAATGGTCTTGCCAAGGTTATTGGCATTGGTGACATTTGCTTAAAAATGAGCAATGGCTCCACGGTGCTACTTAAGGATACTAAGCATGCTCCTGATGTTCAACTGAATTTGATTTCCATAGGGAAACTTGATGATGATGGTTATGGAAATCATTGTATTGGTGGAATATGGAAAATCAGCAAAGGTTCTCTTATTTTGGCTAAAGGCACAAAGTTGAAAGAAAACTTGTACTTGTTGCAAGCTCCGGTTTCAGATGGCTCGGTCAATCTTGTGGAGAAGCAATGTTCTCCAGAGTTATGGCATAAAAGGCTATGTCACATTAGTGCCAATGGGCTTGATGTGTTGGTGAGGAAAAATGTCCTCAAGGGAACTAAGAGTTCTAATTTCGAGAGGTGTTCACATTGTCTTGAAGGGAAGCAGAATCGAGTATCCTTCAAGACTAATCCTCCTCACAGACAACCTAATTTGCTAGATCTGGTGCATTCAAATGTTTGTGGTCCTCTGAAGGTAAAAACTATTTGTGGTGCTTCTTATTTTGTGACTTTTATTGATGATCACTCCAGGAAGCTTTGGGTTTATGTTTTGAAGGGTAAAGATCAGGTGTTTAGCAAATTCAAGGAGTTCCATGCTCTTGTTGAGAGGCAGACTGGAAGAAAGTTGAAATGCATCCGAACAGATAATGGAGGTGAATATCGTGGACCATTTGAGGAGTATTGCAGGCTGCATGGGATCAGACACCAGAAAACTCCTCCAAAGACACCTCAGCTGAATAGGTTAGCCGAGAGAATGAATAGGACATTGATGGATAGACTCAGATGCATGTTGCTGGAATCAAAGCTCCCACAACATTTTTGGGGTGAAGCTCTATATACTGCTGCCTATGTTATTAATCTGACTCCTATAGTTGCTTAGCAGAGTGATGTTCCAGAAAATGTCTGGACTGGTAAAAACACATCTTATGACTACTTGAGGGTGTTTGGATGTAAAGCTTATGTCCATGTTCCTAAAGATGATAGGTCCAACTTAGATGCCAAAGCAAAGCAATGCATATTCTTGGGTTATGGTCTGGATGATTTTGGTTACAAGTTGTATGACCCTGTTGAGAGAAAGGTCATACGCAGTCGTGATGTGGTCTTCTGTGAAGATCAAACTATTGATGATATTGACAAGGTAGAGAAGTTTGATTCTTCTACTCTAGGTGGACTCAAAAATTTGGATTCGAGTCATACACCACAGCTGCCCACTGGTGCAGCTGACGATGATTCAACTCAGACTGATGTGCAGAATGAGAATGTTGCAGATAATCTGCAAGAAGACCCTTTGCCGAATTTTACAGGTGGTGTTGATGAAGATCCACCAGAAAGTCAACTCAGAAGGTCTACTAGAGATAGACAACAGTCTACCAGATATTCCCGTAGTGACTTTGTGTTGCTAACTGATGGGGGAGAGCCTGAATCTTTTGATGAAGCTGTAGAAAGTGTAGACAAGAATGAGTGGTTTTATGCAATGGAAGAAGAAATGAAGTCTTTGCATGATAACTATACTTTTGAGTTGGTGGCATCACCCAAGGGTAAAAGAGCCTTGAAAAATAAGTGGGTCTACAGACTGAAGCAAGAAGAGAATACTTCCAAGCCTAGATACAAGGCTAGATTGGTTGTGAAGGGTTTCAGTCAGAGAAAATGAGTTGATTTTGATGAGATTTTTTCACCTGTTGTGAGAATGTCTTCAATCCGGACCGTGTTGGGGCTAGCTACAAATCTCGACTTAGAGATTGAACAAATGGATGTGAAGACAACATTTCTTCACGGTGACTTGAGTGAAGAAATTTATATGGACCAGCCAGAAGGGTTCAAGGTGAAAGGAAAAGAGAATTATGTGTGCAGGTTGAGAAAGAGCTTGTATGGCTTGAAACAAGCTCCGAGACAGTGGTACAAGAAGTTTGAGTTTGTGATGATTCAACAGGACTACAAGAAATCTACTAATGACCATTGTGTGTTTATGCAGAGATTTTCACCTGATTACTTTATTATTCTCTTACTTTATGTTGATGATATGCTTATTGTTGGCCAAAATGTTTCTAGGATTTCAAGGTTGAAACAAGAGTTGAGCAAGTCCTTTGATATGAAAGACTTGGGTCCAACAAAGAAGATTCTTGGAATAAATATTTCCAAAGATAGGAAAACAAGAAAATTATGGCTTTCGCAAGAGAAATATATTGAGAAGGTTCTTGAGAGATTCAACATGGAGAAGGCTAAATCTATTAGTATTCCATTGGCCGCACACATGAAGTTGAGTGTAAAATAGAGTCCCTCTACTGAAGAAGAGTTTGGAGAGATGAAGAATATTCCTTATTCTTCTGTCGTTGGTAGCTTGATGTATGCAATGTTGTGTACAAGACCTGATATAGCTCATGCAGTTTGTGTAGTGAGCATATTCCTATCTACTCCGAGGAGCGAGCATTAGAATACAGTTAAGTGAATTTTGAGATATCTTCATGGTACTTCAAGTTTGAAGATTTTTTTTAGTGGTGGGGAATCAGTTCTCACTGCTTTCACTGATTCAGACATGGTTGGAGATATTGATACCTTGAGATCTACTTCAGGCTACTTGGCTACTTTTGCAGGGGTAGCTTTTTTTGGCAATCTAGATTGCAGAAATGTGTTGTTTTATCAACAATTGAAGCTGAGTTCATTGCAGCTACAGAAGCTTGCAAGGAGTTGTTGTACTTGAAGAGGTTCTTGAATGAACTTGGTTTTTCTCAATAAAGATATATTCTGCTTTGTGATAGTCAAAGTGCAATTCATCTTGGTAAGCATCCTACTTTTTATTCAAAGTCTAAACACATAAATGTGAGGTATCATTGGATACGTGATGTGTTGGATTAAAAGTTGATTGAACTTGAAAAAGTCCACACTGATGATAATGGAGCTGATATGATGACGAAGGTGTTACCAAGATGCAAGTTTGAAGTTTGTTGTGCCATTGTTGGGATGGCAATTTCCTCCACATAGTCGGGAGAGGGGAGATTTGTTGGGGTGGGCTCCCAACTATGTGTTTTTGTGAGAAGTCCAATTTGCTTGAAGTTGTGCTGGAGCAGTTGCTGGAAGCTGTGTTGGCTGCTGGACTGCTGCTACTGAATGTTGGCTGCTGGACTGCCTGCTGTTGAATGCTGGTTGTTGGATGCTGTTGCAAGCTTGTTGCTGACTAAGCTTGCTGAAGGAGATGGTTGTGTAGTGCTGAATGCTGTTGACTTTTCAGCAGCTACTGACATTGGGAGAAGAGAAAGTTGTAGCTTCTTTAGGAAGTTTCTTCTCATCACATTTACAGATTTTATTCTCTGCATTTTTAGAGAATAACAAAAAGTGAAAAGAGAGGAGAAAAGGAAGATTTTTCTTTTTGTGATTCTTGTGTCTTCGTAAAATTATAAAGGACTAGAATCAAGATTAGAGTTGTGTAGAACTCTTGTGCTCCTCCTTTTGGTGATAGTGAATTTTTTGTTGGACCGTGTGGTCTCGTGGTTTTTATCTCTTCATTTTGAAGAGAGTTTTCCACGTTAAATTGGTGTGTTCTTATTTATTTTATTCCATGTTTTTCTTAATTTTCTTGGGCTAGAATTTTTGTGCTCCTGTCAATTTCTAGTAAATCGGGAAGATGTTTGTTGCTTCCGCTTGCTTGCCTGTTTTGGGCTTTTCTGTTTGCAGACCACTTTCCCCAACAGATGAAACTGTTGAGTTTATATATATATATATATATATATATATATATATTATGGCATTAAACGATGTTATTCTTTTTTATTGAGAATGATGTCATTTTATTTTAGAGTCGAATTAAAAAAAATTATTTACGAGTAAGACGGTAGACATCACGTAAAAGATAATGTATGAATCTATAACGACTTTGCTCCAACAAAAACCAAGTATTAAATTAACTAGCAAAAGTAAAATAAAATAAATTTTTTTTATAAAAATTACTTAAATAATATCCCATAAAAAAAATAAAATCTTGCTTTTTTTTCAAATTTGTCCTTAATATAACTTTTTTTTATATAAAAAATAATTACATTAATTTAAATACACATATTCCCATAAAATACTGCACTCCCAAATAACTTTGTCAAAAATGATAAAAAGAGGAGGAGGGAGAAAGATTTCTAAAAATGAGGGAATATTTGGAAGATAGGAGGAGACCGTTAAATCCAGCTGCAACCGGCGTGGCATCGCTATCCCACCCCACTATTTTATCCGCCGCAACCCACCCAGCCAGCCTGTATCACAATACGACACGTGGAAGGACACTAGCAGATGGTGGGCCCCGCCGGCCTAGCAAAATTTCTTAGATTCGTGGGCCCCCCCTCCATATCTTTCGTTATTGTTAATGATGATGATGTATAAAAATCACGTTCCATGCCTCTATCTATGCGAGAACAGAGCCTTCACTCCATGCTTCCAAAAATTCCTACGAAATTGTTTTAATTTTTGTGATCGGTTTTAATATCGATTATTATATATTTTACTTATTAAATATAATATCATTATGAAATTATATATTTTATTGTAAGACAATTTCATAAGAATTCTCTTTGTGCATAATAGCCTAATAGGCACTGTGTGAAATTCACTTCAAATTTTCCTGAATTGCATTATTTTAGAGAAAAGTTGGTAATTTTAATGCGCATTCTTGAAAGTTTTGTTAATTTTATAGTAAAAAAAAAGGAGTTGCTCAAATGTTATATCCAAGCTATTTATAAAAAATACCGCTTTTGCATATAAAATATCAAATCATCTACTATTTTATTTATTAATTTTAATAATGGTAATTATAAAAATAAAAATGCAGTACCAATTGTGATATAATTATAATATACTCTAATTTACAATTCTAAACAAAAATCAAAATTTAAAAAAAAATTAAGAATTAATCCATTTTAATGATCAATTATTAACTAAAATTTGAAATTAAGTGTAAAAAGTTTTTATATATATTACGCTTAGAAAATAATTTATTGAAAAGAAAAATATCAATCTTTGATCTAATGAATATAAGGGATTAAATTTATTCTTATGTATAACTTTAAATTCATATGTTTGAAGTATATTTTTAAAATTAAACATAAAGAAAAATTGATTTCGAGAAATGAGAACGTATATTCTTAAAAAATATTAATAATGAGCATTTCATTTATAAAAATCCTAAATAAAAGGTTTAGAAACTATATCTTCTTATTAAAATTCCATAAAGTTAGGCTTCATTTTTTGTAATTGAAAATAGCGTGTTTCTTAAATACAATAGATCTGAATTTAAAAGGCAGTCAACAAGAAGAATAATTGTTTAAAGGTGTGATAAATTGGAGTTTTTAATTCCTAGAGAAGTGCACTTTGGCATGCTTCACATTTAGTTGGGATTTGTTGGTAGAATTATAAATGTTTGATATTATTTTTAATTTGGGGGTGATGCTCATTGCTCCTTGTTTGCCCATTCTTGTTTTCAAGGCTCGAGGTCACTTGTATTAGTGGGGAGATTCCACCAACAATTTTATTAAATTATACAATGTTGACAAAAGATGTGAACAAAGAGATCTATCTTCAAATGCTGAGAAATTAATTATATGTAGTTGGAAAACTAGCATCAAATTTTCTATTTCTTAATGGTGATACATTAATATTATAGTTAGTAATTTTAGTTAATTATTAAGAAAGTAAATTACTTATGAATAAGAATATGAACTTTAAAAAAAATATGGAATAAGGTATGATATTGATTTAAAAATCAAACATGATGACAACATGAAAATACTGGTGAACAAAATACACAAATGATACATAAAGAACATATGTGAATTGATGACCCAGTTTGTCAACCATGATCACATTTGAAAGCGAGAACAAATTAAAATATTTATAAGAGGTTTTTATTAAAAACGAAAAACAAAATCTAAATTGGGTAAGAAATATCAACCTAACTAGTATTGCACACACGCGATGCGTGTGAATTTTAATTATTTGTATTGTGAAAATATTAATTTAATATTTTATATATCCATAAACATATAAAATTGTTTAAACCGTGAAGTTATATAATAACATCTACGTCATAAATTAATGAATTATTTATCTGGTATATATATATAATATTATATTTACATTTATTTATTTATTTTGATTAATTGGTTAAATCTTATTTTATTAGCCCCATATTAATTTATGATTCAAAACAATGTTTACGTATTTATATTTTTCAATGTTAAATAATTTTTATTATTTTTAATAGGTGATAATATTCACTATTTTTTTTCTTAAAATCTTTGAATTTTCAACCTTCACTTTTCTTTCTTTAATGATATAATTAAAAAAATCATTTGTTATATATATATATATATATATATATATATATATATATATATATATCTTATTTGATCATATGCACTGATATATATTTTATATACATTAAATTTGAAACTTGAGTTGTTTGATGTCTAACTTGATAATCTATTCTTTTATTGTTTAAGATTTATACACACACTCAATATACCCCCTTCATCAACTATTTAATATATTTAATCAAAAGATCATAATATGGTGCTGGTTCTTGTATTCCATTAAGTCTTAATTATTTAAAATGATCAGTTTTATATAACACATAATTATTTTAGTCACTTTTATCAGCATATATCAAATATGGCCAAAAGTACATACTTTTAATTGGAATTTGTTAAAATGTCTTAATCAAACAATGACTTTTAGGTTGGTGATATAATCGAAACATGAAAATATATATTTTAAGTATTTTACTCAACATTTAAAACTTAAAAATAATATTTAATTCACACCCGGGTCGCCCTCGATCTCTTTTGGGTCGCACTCGGTCGCCCTCAGGTCGCACCCCGTCCCTCACATGTTGACCATTATTTTTTTATTTTTTGACCTGGTTCACACTCGTGTCGCACCCAGGTAACACCCGGGTCGTACTCATACTCTCTCACACACACTTCACACACACTGCACTCTCGCACACACTACACACTCTGTCACACACATTACACATACTACATAATATTTAATAAATATTACTTTATTTTATTTTTTAAAATAGTCTGAAAATGTCATAAATACGTACTTTTTGCTATTTTTGAGATGTATTCATAAGTGTGGCTAAAATCGTTGATATAATAGTCAAGTTGGCTATTTCATAATTTCTCTCTTCCATTAATACCATAGGCAATCCTCTCAACTAAATTGACATTCATACGATATGATTTAACCATCAATAGTACATATCTTTTAGCTATTCGTTCTATAGTCTTATTATTTATGTATGTTGTGAATTTATGTCTTCCAAAATAAATTTACCACTGACATTTTTTATTATGAACTCATGTTTTCTTGTTGACTACTGTAACAATATTAAGTTTCAACTCTCATAAATTTGTGTTATTTCATGTTGTCTCATCTTTATTTTATATGATTGTCGATATATTTTTTTCTTCTTTCTAACTCCATTAATTGCACACTCTAAAACACATATTATTTAATATTGAAATTTGAAATGTTAGCAAATCCACATATAGCTCAAGTTTTTAAAATTTTATACGCAATAAAGAAAAACACTTCTACTTCTTCGTATAGCTTATCACAATAATTTCTTCAGAAGTATCTTCAAAGATAATTATTTTAGTAAATTAACTTTAAGCCATAGGAACGGCCAAGTAATTTGAGATAGTGTTTTACTGTCCAATAACTTTATCACATAAATCGATTTCACGACCTCTTTAGTGAGTGGTGCTTGTTCACTTGTTATTCACTCCTCTTTCTCCTTCAAACAATATATATATAATCAATTTCTCTTTTGTTTCTTTTCTTGAAACAATATATAAGAATTCATCAATAAATATTTCTTAAAAAATGTGTGAAATTCTTGTAGTTTGATATATTAATATTTTTTATATTTTTTTTATTTGCACAATAGTATGTATTTTAATGATTTTTTAATTTTATAATATAGTATGATACATTGAATTTTTATTTGCAGTTTGGTATACTAATATTTTAATATTTATTTACCTTATGTTATATTTTAATATACATTATATTAACTTTGTTTTATTTATTATACATATATTTTTGTATTTTTGGAGATTGTTATAATCTTAATATTTTTACTTTCATCAAGTAAAAAAAATTAATTCGTCCCTTCACACGATTATATTTTGTTTTTAAAAAAAAATATACAAATTAATTTATAAATATACAGGAATATTGATGTTCGCGAATTTCATATATTTTTTAAAAATATAGTTACTTTTACTTTTGTTAAATTTTTATAAAATATTATAATTATTTTATTTTTATAAATATTTTGATTATCCCTTATACTCTTTAATATATTTTAATTTATTATAATTATTGTGATAATTAAAAAATATTTCACCTCTTCTAATAATTGTTCTATAAAATTTTATAATTTTGTTATGTTTTTAATTGATTATAAATTTAAATTAAATTAGGTCATTGATGTCTTACTCGTAGTACTAATAAATATTGTAGTGAAACAATAATTTAATAATTACTCAATTTGATTAATTCATTTTTAAAAATATTATATGCATATCATTTTTTAATTTTTTTTTATTGAACTTGATGCATATTTAATTGAAAATAATTAAACAGTACATTGTTTTACATTCAAATTAAAAATCAAGAGGAAAGTAGTTGGAATATCTATTACAACATATACCTTTTATTTAATAATCAACTACATATATTTTTGTATTTTTGGAGATTGTTATAATCTTAATATTTTTACTTTCATCAAGAAAAAAAAATTTAATTTGTCATTTTACACGATTATATTTTTTTTTTAAATATAAATTAATTTATAAATATACAGGAACATTGATTCTCGCGAATTTCATATATTTTTTAAAAAATATAGTCACTTTTACTTTTGTTAAATTTTTATAAAATATTATAATTATTTTATTTTTATAAATATTTTGATTATCCTTTATACTCTTGAATATATTTTAATTTATTATAATTATTGTGATAATTAAAAAATATTTCACCTCTTCTAATAATTGTTCGATAAGATTTTATAATTTTGTTATGTTTTTAATTGATTATAAACTTAAATTAAATTAGGTCATTAATGTCCTACTCATAGTACTAATAAATATTTTAGTGAAATAATAATTTAATAATTACTGAATTTGATAAATTCATTTTTAAAAATATTAGATGTATATAATTTTTTAATTATTTTTTATTGAGACTTGATGCATATTTAATTGAAAATAATTAAATAGTAAATTGTTTTACATTCATATTAAAAATCAAGAGGAGGAAAGTAGTTGGAATATCTATTACAATATATACAATATATACCTTTATTTAATAATCAAATTAATAATTTCCATTTAAATATTTTAAAAAATTGATTATATATATTCGATATGCATATCTGTGTTTATTTGGATAGAATTGTAATATTAATTGTATTTGTTTATTTATTTATTCATTATATAAATATTTTTTAATTGTACAAAAATAAATTGTTCCACAATATATGATTGAGAAATTTAATTATACATACCCATTATTTTTAGGAATATCATAATTTCATGTAATATTAATTTCCATATATAGTATTCAGTTTTGTTATTACCTTAACTATATTTTATCTTCAATAGTATTTTATATATTTACCCTCCGGTTTTGTTTTAACATATATATAGATTAGTTTATGGAATATTATATCTTGATCCTAATAACAATAGAAAATATTATTAAAAATAACATTTTATGTGTTATGCCTAGTATATCTGGTATATTTTTGGGTTCTACAACTACAACTCTTTATGAACAACTTAATATATTTTTATATATCTTAGGCTCCATTAATCTCTCGCTTAGACTATATTATAACTTTGTTGATCTGCTTAATATATTCGATATAATCCAAGATTGCACCACTTGTATATCAATGGGTTATGCTAACCTATCCTCGTATATTTTTGGGCTCTACAACTCTTTATGAATAACTTTATATATTCTATCATATAATAAAAAATAAAATAAAAAAACTTGATATATTCTGGCTATAATCTCAAGCCCTACAAATCTCCCACGTATAGGCTAAGAGTTGGTCTCCTGAGAGACGGTCTCACTATTTTTTTATTGTGAGACGGACCTTAATACATCATTTCAATAAGTTAAGTACATCATTTTATTTTTAAGAATTACATTATTTGCAACAAAGAAATACATCATTTGCAATAGAGAAATACATCATTTCATTAAACTCATATCACAATAAAAATGGTGAAACATCATTTGCAATAAAGAAATACATCATTTTATTAAATTCGTCTCACAATAAAAATGATGAGACCGTCTCATCTGAGACTTTGCCTAGAGACTAAATTATAACCTTGTGAATTTGCCTAATATATTCTATATAATCCAAGATTGCACCACTTTTATATATATAGGGGAGTGGATCACATACTAAAAAAATGATACTATCAATCCAATAGCTGAAATTCATTCCTATTTAGCATAATTTTTAATTTTAGCACTTGAGTGGATCTAAATAAATAAATAAATATATATATATATATATATATAGAGTAGTGATCATATGAGAATAGTTTTTAGTATGAGAAATGAGAATAAATCTCAGCCTTTGATTTTGTGATTTCAACGCTCATGATCTATTTCACTCCGTGTGCAGTTTTCCTCTATTATCCTGCAGTTTTGCAAAATTAAGGTTATTTTTGTAATTTTAGCTTTTTTTAAAAACCTTAAATAGTATCTCATCAGATTTTTTATTCCTTTTTTCGCGCGATTTGATTTCTTCTTCCTTCTTCGTTCGATTTGATTTATATTTCTTATGTCGATCAAATTTTTTTCTTTGTTTATGGATTTTGCATTCGTGTTCGATCTCGACTTTGTTAATTGTGCATGAATATAGTTTTAAAAAATTATTGTATTCCGATTGACGTTCATTTTTACTATTATATTGTGCATCATTAGTGTTAACTTTGTGCATTTTTGTATCTTACGGGGTCATATATTCCAAAGTGTGTTGATGAGATGAAGAATTTTAAGGGCAGAGTTTTTAGAACTGTTGATGTTGGTAAAGGGTTTTATAGAGACTACGCTCGTGTTGCTGCTTTGAAGAAGAAGATGTTTAATTTTTTTAATTCGTATTTATGTAAAAATGAAGTAAATCGGGCTAAAAATGAAGTAAATTGGACTTAAAATGCAGGTTGTTGTTAGTGTTTGAGTATTTTTACAGTTTTAGCCTTTAAAGGCTAAAACTGCAGGATATTGGGGCAAAAATGCCGCGTTTTTCAATTTGCTGAGAATGAATTCTGTTCATCGATTTGATGAGATGGACGCGCGAGATCTATTCTTATTTCTCATAGTAACTCCTATTCTCACTTGATCACTACCCTATATATATATATAAGGCTCCATTGTTGGGAATGTCCCATATAATCTAACTCTCCATGGTTTGGAATGTCCCCATTTTATCGACTACGATAAGCTTTCTCATTTATTATTTATCGGTTCAACAACTTCCACTCTCATTCCTTCACGTCATCAGGGTATAACGAGCATTGTTTCTTGGACTACGACAAACCTTTCTCTTTTATCGTCTTTCAGCCTAATAACTTCAACTTTTATTCCTTTCTCCAATATGTAGCAACTATTACACCTGTCTCATTGGATCCATATATAGCTCTGCTTCACCACTGATACCACTTGTATTTAGAGATATGTTCCAATGAACTTGGAGCTCAAATACAACTTGTATCTAAAGCTCTGTCCCAGCAAATTTGAAGTTCTAATACCACTAAATAAAGGTAAATAACACGTAAAAATAAACTTGAAGAATACATATAATTTGATAATCCTATTCATCAATCATAAACGGGAAGGTCTTGGGTTAGGCAGACCTAAACGATTTAGGCAGGTTTTATCCATTAACCCAAACTCAAACCCATATAATATACCCTAATTGGGATTAATAAATCCTATTTGGGATGGGTCAACCCATTTGGGTAGGATAAAACCCGTCTAAACCGTTTAGGCCGGCCTAACGCAAGTTTTTGCTATCATAAAATAATTATATCACAAAGCACTATCGAACAAAAATATTTAAAGAAAAAACACTCTTATTATAATAAATAAACTACCATATTTAGTTTCAAGATTTTTATAATTATGTCTTTCTAGTTTCTATACATTTAACTCAGTTGAAATTAAATTTATAAATGATTTACTCCCTCCGTTCCAACTATATAGTTCAGTTTGATCTTGCACGTTTGTCAAAAATTGTTTAATATTTAAACAAACTTCCAATATTACCCTTATTTAAAGCATTAATTAACCTCTCATTTTCATAATATTGTCTTTAATATTCTCATTTTCCAAAATTATTTAGGGATGTAATGGTAAATTACCATATAAAAACAATACTAAATATAGAAACTGGGCCATATAATTGAAACACCCTAAAATAGTAACCTGAATTATATAATCGGAACGGAGGGAGTAATAATTAAAAGACTGTATTTATTACGTAATAACTCCCTTTTTTCCAATAAGGATTTGTTATTCAACACACAAAAATCTATTCAATACAGAGGGATCTAGATGATTGTTAGAATTTTAATTGCTTTTTATGTGAAAATGAATTAGTAGTGTTTCTCAAAGTTAAGAATATGTATAGTTGTTAAAAATACTTCTTTTTAATGTAAATGAGTTGGTCTCCTGATAGACGGTCTCAATATTTTTTTAATTGTGAGACGGACCTTAATACATCATTTCAATAAGTTAAATACATTATTTTATTTTTAAAAATTATATTATTTGCAACAAAGAAATACATCATTTGCAATAAATAAACACATCATTTCATTAAATTCGTTTCACAATAAAAATGGTGAGACATCATTTGCAATAAAGAAACACATCATTTCATTAAATTCGTCTCACAATAAAAATGATGAGACCGTCTCATCTGAGAATTTGCCAATGTAAATTAAAGTCGAATATGAAATATATATCTGATAAAATAAAACTTATCAAACAATCTAATAAAACTTTGGAAAAATATCTAATTCAAAACGAGGCTTAATTTCGGACAAAACTATCTAGTCCAAAATCCTTTACTTATTCCATAACATGTCTTTTTTCATTGAGAAATAATGGAAGCTTCTAAAATTATCAAGGAATGGTATAGCAAAGACTTAAGACTACAATACCCTAAAAAATGTGATTTTTTTATTCCGTTGGAATTAAAATGAAACAAACTAAATTGAAATTTAATAAACTTTATATATTATTCCCTTCGACCCACTCCAATAGTCCCGATTGAGTGTTGAATGAATTAAGTGGAATTGATATTTTACTCTTGATTGTGGAAATCTTTTTTAAAAAATGGAACTAATGAAGTGGGACAAAAAAAAAAGTGAGACAATTTAGGTGGGACAGAGGGAGTATAATATTATTATGGAATATTGTGTATTCATATAGAAGTTTAATATCGAAGTTCTTTTCTTAAGATCCAAAGAAAATTTATTACTTAATATCCTTAGCTATAATCAATTCTAGTCATTTTGGGAATTCTTTCGTCTACGCAGTAAACATATTGTAAACAAAATAATTTGAATTTCCATTAGCCTAAAGTTTTAATCCATAGGAAAACATATGAAATCTTGAGTTTAGATTATTGTTATATTTAATAATTAAGATAGATTATTTTTCCAAAATAATTAATGCTAAAAACAAAATACAAGCAAAAGAGAAATGTGCTGACCACTAAGAAGGGTCATTTTCGTCAAAACAAAAGTCGCACGCTTGGGCTGTATTAAAATCTTCGGGATGCACAAAAGGTTGAAAAAAAGATAGGCAGGGGCAGAAGAGTCCAAACGATAAAAGGCTGACAGATAGGTGAGGGGTCGGATTAGGAAGGAAAAGTCATCAGTTTTTGCTAGAGTGATTAAAATTAGTCTCATAATTAAAAATATAGCTTTAATTCGAACTCAAAATCGCAACTAAACCTAATTAATTGCTCACTGATTATGGATAATTTATAATCCTCGTTGCCACCATTAAATATATCCGTTGCAAGAATAGTATTTGAATTAATTCTGCCGCAATCGTAGCTTATTTCTAACAGAAATTCACCTGCAATAAATCTATCAAAAATTTCCAAATTTACTAAACTCAAACTCATGTGTAAATTGACATATTTGGTTGCCAAGGGGCTTGATGGCCAATAGGTAAGCTAAAAATTATTTTATCCGTAACTCATATCTTCAAAATTCGCATCACAAGTTATGTTAGGTTAGTTCATAATGAATTTCACAACCATTAACTCAAATAAGAGATACAAACATTAAATTAAACACTTATTCATCACCAACTAATTATACTCCCTTAGTTCCGATTATATAAATGTACGTTTATAAAAAATATTTAATATTTAAACGAATTTTCAACATTATCCTTATTTAAAGTATTAATTAACCTCTAATTTTCTTAATATTACATTTAATATTCTCAATTTCCAAAATTATTTAGGGGTGTAATGGTAAATAACTAAAGAAAAATAATACCAAACATAAAAATTGGACCATATAATTGAAATACCTTAAAAATAGAAACACGAACCAAATAATTAGAAAGGAGGGAATACTAAATTCTTGGAAGAACATTTTCATTATCTTTCCACTAATTTTTATACTTCTACTACTAATGCAAAGTTAAATTTGTAGTTTAAATTCTTTACTAATTTCAAATAAAATAAAGTATTATAAGATAGACACATGCAGACTTCAAATATCTTAATTACAATTTTGTGGAATCAATAATTTTATTTTTCCAAAAATAATAATACTTCCGATCCACTTAATTAGTCTCCTACCATGTGGACACAATAATCAATACAAGTAGAGATTAAGTAAATTAATAACTTTAGGGAAGGTTTTGGGTTAGGCAGGCCTAAACGATTTATGCGGGTTTTATCTATTAATCCAAGCTCAAACTCATATAATATACCCTAATTGGGATTAATAAACCCTATTTGGGATAGGTCAACCTATTTGGGTAGGATAAAACCCGCCTAAACCGTTTAGGTCTGCCTAACGCAAGTTTTTGCCATAACTTTATTAGTAAATGTGTATTAACTTTTCATTTTATGTAAATGAAACAATTAAATGGAACGAACGAAAAAGAAAAAATGGATAAATTAAGTGAGACAGAATATATATATATATATATATAATCTAAAAATAAATAAAAAATTTGTAGAGGGACCGACCCCGTCGGCCCACGGCCAGTGCCGGCCCTCTATAAGATGATTAATTATTAACTAATTTGAAATATTATTAATTAATATCTAAGTCCCGTTATAAAATTACATTTTAATTTCACTTGTCGATTTAAATTCACATCATTACATAGAAAATAATAATGTATGACTTTGCAGATATTTTTAAAAAATAAATGCCGAGCTAGTCATTTATGGACAAAGACTTTTCGGAAGTAGACAAATAAATAGTAATTGCGAATTTGTAATGGACATAAAATGAGGAGATTATCAATATTTCAAATTTAGATAAAAATATTTTACTGTAAATGCCGAATATTTTCTACACGACAGTGACGACACTGTAATATTTTTCACACGACTCTGCAATCTCAGTTAGATATTTATATATAGGAGTTATAAAATTTATTTCATATTAAATAAAAATAAATTCACATATATAAAGTATCATAATTTTATAATTTTCTTGTTTAGTGCTTTGATTATAGCAAATTATATATTTTTATTTTATTTAAAGATATCTGTTTTTTGGTAATTTATATTTTCATTAATATAATGAATTAAGAATTTAGATTAAATCTAATTAATTATAAATTTTGTTTGGGGAAATTCTTAATTATATATCAAAGTATGTTCAACTACGGAATTATCTCTTTCTTTTTTTTTCAATGGCATAAACTTCAATAAGACTATCTCACAGTTTTTAATGATGTATTCTATTTTTCATAATAATATATTTTATCATTACTAATAATATATTTACAAAATTTAATAATGTATTTCATAATTAAAATTTATCTTAGAATTCTTAATAAGAAGATTTGTGAGATAATCTCGTAGCAACAACTTTTTATTTTTCTATCAGAAAAATATATTTAATTTTGTTAGATAAAAATGTCACCATTAATAAGGTATAACTTTTGTGCTAAGTCAGTGTTAAATGTAATATGTCAATAACATGTTTTTTTTTAATATATATATATATAGTTTTACAAAATCATATTAGAAAAAAAAGTCACATAATTTATAGGGAATAAAAATATAGCAGGTGACTCGGAATTAACACTATTATTAAAGAAACACATTTTTACTATATATAACTAAACATTGGAATATAACTAAAAAAGGCTAGAATAAAATTCTTTATTTAACATACTTTGTAATATAATTAATAGTCTTGTATAATATAATCTATATATATGGGAGATAAAATTTTCAAATGTTGGACAGTTCAGACTTTCCTTTTGATTCGATGATAACAACTCGGATTGAACACACACCAACACACACTGATTAATCCTTTTCTCTCTCACACACACAACAAAAGACTCGGCGACACAACAACAAGAAAACAGCAGACCAAATTCATCATCCCTATCTCCATTTTCCGCTCAATTTCCCAATTGATGGAGAACACGAGGATACCAGGAATTCGTCGAATTGATTAAACCCTAGCGCCACGGCGAGGTTTGTGCTGTAAGCGCCGAATCCACGGCTGCCGGTCTGACGTCGGAGATGGAAATCACGACGCCGTTACATTCGGCTTCGATCTATTCGTGTTGTTACAGAGTTTTGCTTTCTCGTCGATCCGCATTTCGATTGTTCGTACTTCGGAATATCTCGGACTAATTTTTTGGTGTTGGAGTTGATTGTCTGCGGCGGAGATGGTGGTGAAGGGTGTTTGGTGGCTGGAGAAGGTGCGGAGAGGTGTGAGGACGGTTTATTTCGTGGTGGCGATGGTTTCGTCGCTGGTGGTCGTGGCGTTGCCGGTGGTCGTGGCGATCGTCGACGCCGTTTTGCCTTGCTTGTTAATATCCAGCTTTACGTGCGTGAGATGCTTTAGTTTTAGGGAACATTTGCAGAGATACGCCTTCAAGAGCTCGCTTGTGGATATTCCTCTTGTCTCCATTATCAGATCTCTCGTTATCATCTGTATGATTTCTGCTCTATTTCAGTTTCCTCTGATAAATTAATTTTGTGGTTGTTATGCACACTTAGTGGTTTGGTGTTATGCAATGAATGTGAGAGAACATAGCAATTTGGGTATGTTTGCTCTTTCGCTTTGGCACTGTGTATGTGTGTCTATTTGGTCTTCATTCACTCTTTGTTTTCAGTTTGTACAATTGTTAACTGATGCGGCCAATGTCGCAAAATCACGATTCTAAATAAGAATGTTCTTTTGTTGCTTGGTATGCATAAATCTTTTCTCTGAATTAGAGATATAATGTGATTTAACTGGCCCTTGATGCTACGATAATGTCTTAATTTCCTTAAAAAATAACTTATAGCTGAAGGATTCATTTCATTTTTATATTTCCATTTTTGTGTTTATAATGCAAAATTAATTTAATATTTGAACTGATCTGTTTATTATTTCACTACCTGAAATATCTGAGTATCGAGTTTTTGCCTGAAGCAATAAATTGGTTAATTATTGATCAAATTAATTGTTCTAAAAACTCCCTCTTTTCTTCTGACCTTTTTGTGGATTTTCAAATGTGAGCAGGTGTATATACAATGTGCGATGGCCCAGCAATTTCACACGGTCCTTATTTAGGAACTGTATCCATCTGCTCATTTGTGTCTATACTTGTTCTTTCCATCAAGGCTTGTGTGTTCACTGTTCATTCTCAACTCGAGGCTGAAACATCAACTTCTCTTTCGAGGAAGAGGCTCCATCTTAAGAAGTCCTGGGGAATGCCCGTGCTATTTCTTTCTTCCGTTGTCTTTGCTCTTGGGCACATAGTTGTGGCATATCGTACTAGCTGCAAAGCTAGAAGGAAGTTCATTTTTCATCGTGACCCAGAAGCGGTATGTTTGTGATCTTCCATATCTCATGCTCTCTTTTATTTTGTTTGGTAGAAAATGTAAGTTAAACCTCAATAAGTCAACCTATACACCAAATACTGAAAATGTAAGCATGACAGAATTTAATTTTATTGAATACTTTTTCGACGTTCTCTAATTTGGTTGAGCCCGGGTTTTAGCTAATCCCATATCTGAATATCAGGCTCTATCTTGTAAAATGATGTTTACTGGTTACCAGAAGGTTCCAAGATCACCCACCCCTGCAGGGAAATCTTTTCGAAGTGATAGTGCAACAAGGAGAAGAGCAGGATTGGTCCACGATGATGGAGAACTTCCAGTCAGTTTACTTGCTGATAAGGATAGTTTATTCCTTTCTTGTCATGGCCTAACAGTTCATTACAAGATACACATGCCAGGATCACCCTCCCGTTCTTTGTCCTCCATTACACTTTTTGACCCGCCATCTTTAAGCATTCCACTGAAAGCTCAATATAGTCTTCACAGGAGTATCAGTAACCAGTTCTATAGTAACCTTTCCCCGCTTGATACTCCCCTCCTAGCGAGTACCCCAACATCCCCAATATCGGAGGATGTGCCTGTTTTGAGCTTGAATCAGTCTTATGATGAGGATGAACTCAGCAAGATAGGATCTCCAATGTTGGAACGAAATGGGGATGCAATCGAGCAATCTGGGATTGTTTTAGTTCATGGGTTTGGAGGAGGAGTCTTCTCTTGGAGAAAGGTAATCAGCGTGCTTGCCGGACAAACAGGTTGTGCTGTTGCTGCCTTTGATAGGCCTGGATGGGGTTTGACATCAAGGCCACGGAAGAAGGATTGGGAGGAAAGTCAATTGCCTAATCCTTACAAGCTTGAGAGTCAGGTAATAAGTTGTGTGTATGCTGTGCATTATCATAGCATAAATAAGAACAGTATGTATAATTTGTTGTTCTGGGGGTCGTGGTTTTTTCTGATGCATCAGAAATTGAAGAGTTATCACTACATCTGGTATGGAAAGTCTTGCATAATTTCAAATCACATAAATATGCAACATCATTTGACATGTCATACTTCTGTCATATATATGCATACACATGTACTGTTACACTTTCAAATATGGCGTTGCTTTCATTATATTTCCTTCTTTCCTTTATGGGTGTATATTTCAGAAATTTGATTGGATTTCAAATTATCAGGTGGACCTGCTTATATCTTTTTGCATGGAGATGTTTTCCTCAGTCGTGCTAGTTGGCCACGATGATGGGGGATTACTTGCCTTGAAAGCTGTACAGAAACTTAGGGAATCAGCAAAACCCGTGAATGTAAGTCAGTTATTATATAGTTTATTGTTCTCGTGTAAATGTAATTAATGGTTAAAAGAGTAAAATAATACTGAACTTCTAATTCAAGAAATAATTTCATATGATGTATTTCTCAGCTGGAGGTAAAGGGGGTTATATTGCTGAACGTAAGTTTGTCAAGAGAACTTGTTCCTGCCTTTGCAAGAATACTATTACACACTTCTTTAGGAAAGAAGCACATGGTGCGTCCTCTTCTTCGAACTGAAATTACTCAAGGAGTGAATCGGCGAGCGTGGTATGATGCAACCAAATTAACCACAGAAGTACTGAGCCTATATAAGGTACCATTTCCTGCATCCCAGAAGTTGCAATATTTCCTTAGTAATAGCCCATGATAATAACTACATGTTATATGTTCAGTTGATTGTCACGACAGATTTTAATTTGTTTGGGGAAAATGTTATCCTTAAATTTTTCTCCAGCTGCTTCACTTGCAATATCTTTTTTCCTTCCATCTAATTGCTCAGCAACTGCTTTATCTGATATTAGTTCATATTCCATTCAAGTTTATGTTTGAATTGTGCATCTTGATAATTACTTTTCCTGCAATATAGTAAACATACGATTAGGAGACGAATATTACTCTATCCATCTCAACTGAACATTTATTATAAGCTCTTAATTTCCAAAATAGAATATAGACCATGTCTAATAATTCTTACCTTTTCTACTGTTCTGGATGATGTCAGGCCCCCTTACATGTAGAAGGATGGGATGAGGCTCTCCATGAAATCGGAAAACTATCATATGAAACGGTCTTACCTCCGCAGACTGCAGCATTGATGCTCCAAGCGGTTGAGGCGTTGCCTGTTTTAGTTATTGCAGGGGCGGAAGATGTTCTTGTCCCTCTAAAATCTGTTCAAACTTATGCTTCAAAACTACTAAATTCTGTGAGTTCCTCTCCTCTATTCACTCGCTTCATGTGCTTTTTTTTCACACACCACTTGGCCTATTCATAGGCCAAGAGATGTATTATTATTCAGTAGTCTAATTGAAAGCCTTCATGTATCTGCAGAGAATGGTGGCCATATCTGGTTGTGGCCATCTTCCACACGAGGAATGTCCGAAGGCGCTGCTGGCTGCCGTATCCCCATTCATTAATAAGCTTTTACAAAGACCAGAATTGCAAATGCAATAGGTTGATTGATTGGTCATATTTTATGTAGTCACTGGTTAGTTTGTGTTTTCATTCAACCCCACTAAACTGTTGTAAATTCTGTCTCCATAAGGAAGAAGCACAAGCTCTGCTCTCCTTTTGAGGTGTTAGTTGAAATTTCTATTTTGATTTTTTAATTCATTTTTGTTGGAGGCTGGATTATTACAACCATAAAGTAGAGTTGTGTAAGAGACTTTAAGTAATGCAATAAACTAGATGGCTCAAGATTTACTTATTTGGCTGTATTTCAGATTGTATTTGTATGCAAATCCATCTACTACTTCAAATCACCAAAATCATTTCTAAGATATAATTTTGAATGATTTTGGTGATGAAGGATTTCAAATTTAGATTTACAATCAGCTGTATTAATTTCTTGCTCAAGAAATAATACGAGAAATTGCTACACTATTCTAGTTTCCAAAACGAGTATCATTAATTAGATTCCGAAGTATAAGAGAATTTTATTCTAATTTTTTTTTGGAATAGAAAAATATGTTTCAATATTTAATTCTGTTATGTAGAACTATTCTGGTTAATAACGGTGTTAATTTAATGTTAAATTAATCGTAAATATAACATGTCAATGATGTAGCTCTTTTAAAAAAATTACAATAACAGACAATTTTTTCTTCTTTTTGAAATTTATAATTTTACAAAATGATTTTTCAAACAAAGCAACGTATTTTGCTTAAATATTTATTTTAATAGATAAATTACCATCAAAGTTATTTTTTTTAATTATTTAAACAAAATAGTGTCATTTTGTACAATCATAATTTTTTTAAAAAAGATATAAGTCATATCATTAATATTTAATAATAGCAAGTAACAAAATGGAAATCCTAAATGCTGATTATCTTGGGCAAAGTTTATGTGGTAATATAATATTGGTGGTGCGTCAATTTTATTTATTTTTAATTCTCTATCTTATTATCATATTAATTATAGGTATATTAATTCATGCTACGGTGGACATGTGAGCATTTATAATTTTTAATATAAAATGGCCCAAATTGGCCAAATTGCATAAACCGAATTAATTCTGTCAGTTTGGCCAAATCGGTGAGTAATGAATTCGACCGGTCAATTAAAATTTTCAAATCGTATAATTTAGTTTGATCAGTGATTTGTAGTCTGAAATCAGCCCATTTGGCATGACCGGGCCATTTTGTGATAATATTTAAATTAGATATTATATCAATGTGTAATATAGTACAATCAATATATATTTTGTTTATTTTATTATTTATTAGTGTCAATAATATATAACTTACTTTTTTAGTTTAAGATTTGTCAACTATCTAAATATTGTTACATATTAATGATAATACCTATGCTTGAGTTAAGGTAATTGTATTTCTTAAAGTATTTATATTTTTTTATTGATTAAATACTTTATGCACTTTTTTGATAATAATATCAATAGAACATGGAACTGGTCTACATTATCAATTGTTTATGTACGAAAAATATTTAAAATTTCTTATGTTTGAAAATTGGGATAAAAATACATTTTACTTGTCAAACAAATGCATAAATTGTTTGGTTTCACAAAATTAATTCTTTTGAAAATAAGAATTATTGATGATTCGACCATACCAAACTATTTTAATTTAAACAGTTTAGTTAAAAGATTAATTTAATTAGTTTGGTTTGTAAAATTTTCAGATCAAATTGAACCGTATGCACCCCTAATTAATAGTGGAAATAATTAAGGATTTTCCCTTAGTTCAGTCTGCATTTTCTTTCACGCGTTTTGATTCGTTTTGACAGCCTTCAACTCAACTGAATTTGACAATTGGATGTCTTTCAATACATATTCAAATGTATTTAGCTTATTCATCCCAAAACCAACCTTTTCAGCACTAACTAAACCAAAACTTGAAGTTGAAGGGGAAAAGAAAAAGGAAGAAAACACTGGACAGAGTTACATCAGCCAAAAACTATGAACACGCGATTAGCCTAGTGCACCATGGCCTTAGTTGGCAGTCGCCGTCTCCCCAAAGGCAGTCTTGTCGTCGACGATAAGCGCATTCTCCATCTGTCGAGTAACCTCATTCACGACGGCCTTCACACCCTGAGAAGGTCCATTGGCAGCTGAACTCTCGGGTTCTGAATGATCGAATGGCCCTGTCTGCCATATTCGAATAGTTCCATCTTCAGATCCAGAGGCGTAAGACTCACCTCCAGGTGAGAAACGCACACAATGCACCGGACCATGATGCCCCTTGTTGCACCCTGAACGCGGTAATAACAAATATAAACATCAGATCTTTTTTCGTCGCACCTTCTAATCCAGGAAATCAATGCACAACAGAACTCACCGATTTCTGCTCCAGTGTGAAAATCGAATAGGTGTACCCACATGTCTTCTCCACCAGCAATGAACTTGTTGCCAAACTTCGGCTCCAATGAAGCAGATTCCACAATGCAGGGCATCTCGTAACTCTTTACCAACCCAAAGCTGTTAGAAAAAGGGCATGTTATTGCTTTGCAAACCAACCAAATATTTTTTTTTCTTTTTTAAAAAAAAAAATTGGAAGTAGAGATTTTGAAAGAAAGATTTCTGTTGGCTTTGTTTGGAGGCTGGAATAGTTTCACATCAGCTCCAAACATAGATAGCATAACACAGATAGGGAAAAATCAGAGATGTACTGGTTTGCATCCCAGAACTTAACGGTTGAGCCATCAGCAGTGGTGATATAGCGGCCGTCTTGACTCACTTCAGCACTGGTTACAGATGACTTTGTCTCAAGTGTTCGAACAATGGAGCCAGTTCTCACATCCCATAACCTGAGGCCATCAGTTTTAGAACCAGTGCATCAACTTTAAATTTCAAAATAATATTGCAAGGAAAATGAACTAAAAGAAATTGCTAGAATAAGTGCAGTATGTGAAGAAAAAGAAATGCATTAAACTGATGATAATCATTTTTAGTTGGTAGATAAGAGTTATCTATGGTAAGATTTGATAGTCCTAAACACAACACTATGCAGATATGCAATGTGTCGAACCTATACAAAATGATATGCATCGCATGGGTTTAAACTGAAGAACCGAACAGCCCTAAAAATGAGAAAATATTGATTATATCAAACATAGACGAAAAAGTCTCATCGTGAGAGGAGTTAAACATGATAGTAGCATCTAACTGAATATACCCGACTTTAATGTTATTTTTCGCAAATTACTAATTTGGGCAGAACAAAGAACTGGGATCTGAAAACCCGGTTACCACCAAGAGCATAACAGACTGCCAATTTCGTCTTGAACAAACATCCCATGTATCAAGTAATATATATAGGAAAACAAGGATATAGCTCTAAAAAACATATACTGCATCATCGGCAGGTTTAAATCAAGAAGAGCACAAGAAAATAAGCTTTGAGGTCAGTGCATTTCACAGGATTTTCAAAAAGTAGCATAAAATAATTGTGCAATTTCTTGACATACCTTACCCCACCCATGTCAGTACAGGAACCCAAAATTGTTTGATCACTATGGAGCCAAGCAAGAGTTCTAACTGAACCAGGAGATTTTTCAACTTCCCTGGGCGGTGCATCGGGACGATTCAAATCAAATATACGCAGAACTTTCTCCATCCCTCCAGTTAGCAGCAAGTGAGTATCCTATATTAGGAAAACTCCAATCATCATGATTCAAAACATCACCATAACTGCTCTGATCCTATGTTATGTGGATGATTCTTACAAGTGTACAGATCTTATACTACAAATGGAAGTAATGCCATTTCAATTACATCTCAAGTCAAAATATTTCAACCATGATATGAAGATGTGAGCCCAAGTATGTATGCGTCGTGTTGAAGCAGCAAGTTTACATTCATGGATTGAGAAACAAACACTAAAATAAAATAAGGAAACTAATATTTATACAAAAACATGTTGTCATAGTACTCGATCCAGAAAAATGGCCTTTAAAGAATGAACATCAAAGTGACCAAAAGATGTAGCACTGTGTGAAACAAAAACAATAATATTCATAAATGACTTTGACCAAGAGAATCTGTATTCAAGCAAAGAACCAGTGATGCCCAGGAATACATCAGACATTTAGGTTTACTACAACAAAACTCAGACAAGTTCGCAAATAATAGAATTAACAAGTGTATCTCAAATTAGAAATCAACATCTCTGAGACACACCATGCAAGATGTTTTGCTACCCATTTAAGCAGTATTAGGAATATATGAACTTTGATAAGCCAAAACAGTGAGTTAAGTCTTACACTAACATACCAGCTTACCAAGAACTCCTAAAATTATTGCAGGGTAAAAAAAAAATGAAATAATTCACCCCCAAAATCTATACAAAGCATCAAATGAACAACAGAAACGGTAAAATCTGTAGCGGAAATATATGGAAAGGTACCTCTGAGAAGGTACAAGCACGAACAATGTGCTTGTGCTCAAATGAATGCACAACATCCCCCGTTAATGCATCCCATACCTTCCTGTAACCAATGAAAATAAAAGAACAAAATGAAAAATGTGTCGTTCTTGAATATTTTCTTTTTTAGTGGTTATAAAATGTAATCTGGTAGCACGAATGAAGACCCAGGATAGAAGGGAGGAAAATTTTGGGAGAAAGCAAAAGAACCAAATTCATTCTCCTTCATACTGAATATCCCTTGCAACCATCTCCTATACCCTCCAGCCTAGCTAAGTTCACAACATAGTTTTAGTAGATAAAGATTGGAATACGAGAACATACTCTACAGTCTACATAACCTGTTCCAAGAATAAGATAAATCCATTCCAAGATAGGTTGATAAAAATAATTCAAACAAATATTTCATTTGATTTTTAAATAAAAAAGCACTAAGAATTGACATACGCAGAAAAGTCAGCTGATGCTGTTGCTACACGCAAAGCATGTTTATCCAGGCAGCAACTCCAGACTGCACCTTTATGCCCCATAAAGGTTCCAATCCAATCTCCAGTCTCTCCATTTCTCAACAATGGTGAGGAATCTGAGAGAAAGAGAAATCCATAGTTATTAAAGGAAAGGCATACCAAGACATGAAGGCTCCTGAAGCCTCAGGCGCCATGTAAAGTTGAGCATGCACCTTTTACGAACAAGACACAAGAATAACAATAAAAGGGTAAATTTACATGCATATCATATTAACCAAAGGAACAGGTTTAACACAAGAAGCTCTTGAGGCACTCAAGTAGTGTAATAGAAATATATAGTAAATAAGTTTGACTGTCAACTACAGATCTTAAATAGAAGAGCATATACAGAGACATCTTGTATGTATAGGAACCCAAAAAAAAAAAATAGCAACACTAAAGCGTAATAATTAACTCATAATGGTCCTGCACAAAAGTTCACTTGAAACAAACACAAAAAACCCCACCTCACGTTCTAATATTTGAGGTATTACTTTTTCTATTTTTCCAAGACATAGTTCAACACTATCAACCAGTTGGAAACTAGTCGTGTAGCATCTCCTATTTTAGTAGTGTTAACAAATGAAATGCAAAATTACGATGTTATCCAACACAAACTCGGTGCATTACCCATTTCTTCAAAACTCTATATACAAACCACACACGACATTTGGCAGGCGAAATCTTCACCACTGACAGATAAAATAAATTCATCTATTTCAACAGGCCAGCTACATACTAACTACATTTCCCACAAACAACTCATGAGAGGGACACAATGATAAACAATACACTATGTTCAACGTAAGAGTCCAATCTAGGGGCCAGAAACCCAAATAGAATGAGCTCATAATGATTGCATCTGTTCATTGAGAAGAATATCATAAACAAGCAATACAATCAACACAAATCAGCTCAGGATATACAATTACCCTTGCTGGCACTGACAAGGAAGAAACCATCAGGCGTTATCGGGCTGTAGAACAAGTCGACAACTGGCCGGGAATGCCCATGGCAGACTAATGGAGCTACAACCTTCTTCTTATCCATTCTTCAACTTTTTCTAGATACAATCCAACACAAAAACTCTTGATCTTTCAACGGAAAACACCAAAAGAATTATATCCAAAACCCCCCAAATCCCGATTCCCAGAATCCGAAGCTCAAGATTGACAAATGGCACCAAAATACAACAAGCAATTGCCTAATTACAAAAAATAAATAAACAGAAAAAAGGGGGAAAAAGAAAAGTGATTTCTGATATCGAAATCAAGATTTTTGTGTTTTTGGATGTTTATGTATTGAATATATGAAGTAAAGAGGAAAAAGTTATTACAGATCAAAATGCAGCAGCATCCATAATAATATATAGGTATAGGTATGTATAGATAGTGATGCAAGGAGGTGGGGAACCCTAAATTTAGGATTGTGAATCAAAATTGAGCTCCTACGCAGATCCCAACCTACTAATACTAGAGATTAAATTTATTATATTATTGTGCATAATTCACAATAGATTAATTGGAGATCTAATTTTCTGGACTTAATATAATTAGTGTTGATGATGCTTAATTTTTAAAGTTTAACATTCCTAAAAAAATCATACGCCGTATTAATATTTTTATGTATACTATTTATAAGTTAAAAATAAAAAAAAGTTATACACAAATTAAAAAATATATATATTTTTAATACCAAATGAAAGTAGTAAAAGGCAAAAAAAAAACTTATGCGATATAATGAGACATTCTCGTATTTCGAACGGAATTATTGTTAACATATAAAAAATTCCAATCAGAATAGTCATTTCATATTATATTCTGATCGGAATGTGCTACTTACAATATGTATTCTGATCGGAATATGATTCAAGTGTATTTCTCTTTGTGTAAAATGAAATTCTGAATGAAATCTGATCTACTGTCTCACAAAAATTACATAGTTTTATATAAATAGTCACTCATAATAAAATACTATAGAACGAAAAATAACTATACAAATGCAGCATTTAGAATTTGAGAAAAAAGTCGTAAATTTAGGAATTGGAAATGAATCTAAGAAATTATGGCCATCCATTCAGATTTAAAAAGTTATGTTCTCCAACAACAAATTCTATAATACAATTAATTTTAATTTATTTTACAATCAAATTTTATAGTTTTCATTTTTCACGTATAGTAGCTAACACTATATTTTCGTATACTAATAAAATATCCTATTTTAATTATTTTACTATTGTTAGATTTGGGGAAATTATCTTCATTAATTTCCAGAATGAGAGTTACACAATACAAATACAAAACAAGAATGGGCTTATGATCTAATGGGCGAATAAGAAATTTAATCTAATTTAATCTAATGGGCTACAAAATATATACAATAATATATGTTAATATCCCCTTTCAAACTCAAGGTTGTAGAGTGGAAATCAATTTGAGTTTGTCCAAAAGAGTCCAAAAACGGCTGGAAGAAGAGATTTAGTAAAGACATTTGTTGTCTAATCGTTGGAAGATACAAAAATGAGTTGCACAATTCCCCGAGCACATGATGAAGAATGAAATGACTATAAATCTCAATATGCTTGGTGCGCTCATGAAATGTATCATTCTTTGACATCTTCTGCATTCTCACTATCACAATGAAGAGTTGTAGATGAAGGTTGTGGCACACTAACATCATGAGGTAACCAACGCAGCCATAGCAACTCAGAAGTAGAGTCAGCTAGAGCACGATACTCAAACTCCGCAGTCGATCTCGAAACCGAAGTCCGCTTCTTGCTACGCTAGGAGACGAAAGAATCTCCTGGAAAAAAAAAAAACAGAAACCAGTAGTGGACTTCTGATATGTAGGATCACCAGCTCAATTAGCATCAGAGTATCTTGAGAGAAACAATGAAGAGTGTGTTGAAAAATATAAACCATGATCGGAATAGTCATTTCATATTTTGTATTAAAATATATATTCATTCATTTTTATGAACGAAATAAAATAAATATTATTAATATACATACTGTATATATAATATGTTGAGGTTCAATTTTACGTGAAAATGGAGCCCTTAGAACTTTATGAAGACATCGCAAATAATAACAAAAAATTAAAGGAAACAGACAAGGATCAAATGACTAGAAATAGATAAATGACTTGCGAAATAACGTAAATATGCTTGTCGTGAAGGAAAGACAGAATCTATAGAAAATTTGACAGAGTTTCGGCTTATGATTTCTACGAGCGAAAATGAATACAAAAAATGAGCCTCCTGCCCCTATTTATAGACAGGATAGGGGTAGGCAGGCAGCAGCTAACCCTACACGTCGAGCTGTAATGGCTCGCCGCGAATATCGGACCGGTTGCGGGTTTTTCGGGGAAGGTTAGGGCTCCAACGTTCGGGCGCCGCCAGCGAGCTAGGGTTTCTCTTCCTGGACCGTCTCGACATCGACCCGCTTTGGTCCTCGATGGCGGGGCCTTGACTTCGGCAGATTTAGCATCTCGTTGGCTTTGGTGAGCCAGTCTTCCGGGTTGGACTTGTTTGCACGGGCCGACTTGTCTATTGGGCCTGAGCTCGTGGGTCTGGCCCCAACAATAGCCCCTTTTGGTTGCAGGGTCTGTCCGGGACAGGCCGTGGAATCAAAACTACGAGTTGAGACTCGATACAGAGTGCGGAAATTCGAGGTGTCCAAGAGACTACCCTCGGGCCTAAGAGGTACTTCCTGGGAGAGTAACTCCGCCGGGGAGTAGCCGGGATACTAATCCTGGTCAATACGAAGGTTCCGATGGAGCGCAAGTGTATGACCGTGCAGGGAATACCGGGGTATTACCCTGCAGGCTGAAGCGTGAGTCCGGAGGTCACGTGGGTCAGAATCATTCCGGGGAACGTTCTCTTGCACGGAGCGGGGCTCCTATGCGTGCACTCTGTTTGGGCTCCGTAGAGCGCTAGCAGGGTGAGTAATAGCGGATCGTAGGACACCTGGTGGGCTCCCGTGGGGAGGCCTCACGTTCCCGTCGAGGGTGTCGATCGTGTTATAGTTCTCCCTGTTGTGGGGTGTTGTCGCTTAGGACCCTGCTGAACGGGTCGGTGAAGTGGAGCTAGGCGCCTCAAAGTCGAGACGTGAGACGCATTGATACCGAGGCTCATATTTTAATTTTGCCGCCCCTGGAGTGGCATGTTCGTAATATCGGCCAACACCGGGGGCAAAGTTGAGGAAGCGAACGATTTTTCTTTATCCTCATATAAATATTCGATCTCTTCTTCATTTCGCCACTTTGCATTCCAAGCTTTCAACCGAACTTTCACCCTTCTCCCAACTGTTACTATTTCGGCGAAGGCGACGCGTTTTCTCCGGCGGCAACTGCTACGTTCGTCTTTTCTGCATTTACTGCTTTTCGACTGATCAGGTAATAGTCGAGCTCTCCTCCGCTTTTTGCCTGTTTTTACTTCTATTTCGTTCTTGTTGGTTGCACCCGTACAACCGGTCGAATTCATGTATAGATCAATTAGGAATGGATTGGGTTGTAGTTTAGAATGGATTCTTGGCGTGTTGCTTTCTGAATCGCCGACTATTTTGGCTTCCTGTCTTGTGCTTGTTTGTTGTTGCGAGGCTTCCATTTTGCTTGCTTTTGCCTTGATTCTTCATTTATGCTGCGATCGAATGGTCTTGGATCTATGGGTATAGTTTGCTTGGCGTTCCTTGATTCGTTTCTTCAAGGTTCAGGGATAGTTTTCGACAGAATTGACATTGGTTCTCTTGGACGGAGGTTTGCCGTGCATGTTGTTTTGATCGTAGTTTGTGCTGATTTTCGTTGCTTTTGCTACTGTGCTTCGTGGTTTTTTACGTATTTTTCCTTTGATTGCGCGAGTTTGAATTCCCTTATTTTGCATGAGTGGGTCGGTGTATGCGTCGCTCTACGTTGAGCGTTTGTCTAAACGTCCTTTCCCTCTCATTTCTTGCGTGCGTATTTTCGTCGCTGTGATTTTTTTTTATTTCCTTGCTTCGTGGGGGGCCTTTTTTCTTTGCCAATTTTTCTTTTTTGGATCTCGTGTGGTTACAGCTTTCATGACGAGCTCTCCGGTTGAGATTTGGGAGGAGCCCTCCTCCTCATCGAGTTCCAGGGAGTCGGCGGTGAGAGGATCTCCGCATCGGGAGAATGCTTCTTCGGGCTCAGGAGGGGGTTGGTCCCCCGGCGAGCAGCCGATCCATGACCTCGATCCTGAGGAGATATCAGAGGAGGAGGGTACGGCTGAGGCCAGTGAGGGTAGTAGCGATTCCTATGTTCCGATACAGGTTGACAAGTCCTTTGTTAAGAAGGATCAGATCAACCCCGACGACCCGATGCGCACTGCCGTGTCCCTCCCTACCGAGGACTCCGTGACTAGGAGTTCGAAGGGGGTGGCGTGCCACAAGATGGCATTCACGTTGCCTCTCCCCGCAGAGAGGTGTTGTAGACCTCCTCGGCTCGATGATGTGGCGTTTTTTCTTCCAGTGCTAAAATATGGCATCGGGTGGCCCCTTCATGCATGGTTCCGGGCCGTTTTACTTTCGTATGGGTTGGCTCCATTCCAGTTTGCACCTATCAGCTGGTGCCACATGTTGGGGACACTACTCGTGTTTTACGATGCCGGGCTAGGGTACCCGACTCTTAGGGAATGGCACTATTTATATAGATTAGCGTGGTATGAGGCCAGCTATTACTTCCTGTCGAAGAGGGACTCATTGCCTGAAGCGATGATTACCGGTTGTAGGCAGAACACCCCGGGTTGGAAGAACCAGTGGGTGTAGGTACCGATGAATCACTCTGACCCTGTGTGTTTATCCGAGGGGGCGTTCCTATAAGTGCGGTTTTGTGTATATGCTTAAGTATACGTCTCGGTATCGATGTCTATGGTTGCTTACCGAGCCTTTGTGTTTTGCAGGGTATAAGCAGACGGTCCTCACTAGCGAGGAGGAGAATCAAATAGACATTGCCTATTCAAGGGAGAATCGCAAGTTCTCCTCGGTCAAAGGCAAGAGAAGCGTCGGCGCCGAGTTTTGGGTTAACGAGCACGGTCTCAAGGAGGAACTACCGGTTGACATGGCCGGACTGACACCTGCAGACCTGTTGGCGGAGATGAACACTCAGCAACATCCAAGGGAGGTCTCTTCCTCGACTGCCGAGGGGCATTCGTCGAAGGGGTTGAATGCCGAGACCCCGAGGGCCTCGCCAGTCATGTTGGCTATGTAAAACCCCTACTTTAAATTATATACTAGGCATGATATAAAAGTTTTAGGAAATAAGAAGCTTTGAATAAAACTTAAATACTCAACATATTATTTTTAAGGATTTACATAACTAAGCAAAATAGCTTAAAAGCACTTGATCAAAAGGTAACTTTACTAAATATCTTGACAAAAAGAAGAACTTCATCTCGAGATCAAGCCCTCCAACCTTACTCTTCACCCTGTGATAAAATAAGATTTATAGGAATGAGCATAAACTCAGTGGGTTCTCGTAAGAAGTTATAATCAATTACCAAATGCGAAATTTGCAAGAAAACACATAACACATGAGCTATAAAACTCCTTTCATTTGACCCCGAAGGATCCATGTTCATGCTTTGATTCGTAAGAATCCATATCCATGCTTTGATCCATGAGGATCCTTGTCCATGCTTTGATCCATAAGGATCCATATCCATGCTTTGATCCATAAGGATCCATACATTTTCATGCAAATAACACATTAGCAACAACGATTATAACCTTAACAACATGCTTACACATAGAGAAAAACCCACCTCCTTTGATTCTTGGTAGAAATTAGGTAGAACTTGGTTTGCCTAATATCAAGGTACCTTAAACTTGTGAGTCTAACTATGTTTTCAACTTCTATTTATAGTTGAAGAATCCTAGCTTATAGGTTTCATTAGTCATCATTTTAGGCTTGGTTAGTCATTAACATAGCCTTGCTTACTTGCATATGTGGCCTTATGTGTCTTTGCCATCAAGTAGATAGTTTTGCCACCTCTTACATGTAGCCCACCATTAGCTATGCTTAGTCATAAAGGTATTTGCTATTTTATTAATATACTATGTATAGTAAATTATATCTTGATGATGCACTCTACATGTCACTCCCTATGTGTTCTCCTTTGAACCATTCATTTAAAATGGCATTTTAATACTAATTTGTGGTTGAAAACTGCACTTATTATGGTTAATATTCTACATTACTAACTTAAAATTAATTAAAATATTGGGTTACTACAGGCTACCAGCCCTGTCGCTACCGAACCAGTCGTCAAGGCCATTGCTACTGGGTGTTCGGCTACGGGCCTGATGCCGACTCCCCCGGTCCAGCCAGCTAGGGCCACATCTCCTCCGCCACGAGGTGTTCGGGAGGAGAGGAAGAGGAAGAGGGGTCGCGACTCGAGCGCAGACTCCAGGGCTCGGTCGGGATCGACTGGGCAGCCAAAAGAGCCGGATCTGGTGCTGGTCGGCTCGGGGTCGACTAACATTGCTTCTTCCTCGGTGGCCTATGCTCTACATGTAAAGAAAGTGCTGGATGGGGATCTCCGAGCTGAGGACTTCGATAGCGAGTATGCTCGGGAGAACTTTATCGTGCAGAAGAATCTCCAGGAGGTATCCATATTTGCATGCTTCGCTGTGGTTTTCGTGACTTGAGGTTCTAACTCGCTTTTTGTTGTTCTGCAGACTACTCGGGCATTTGCCATCTATTCTGAGCAGCTAATCAGGTCTCTGGACTCGGCGAGTGAGGGGCTGGGCCAGTCTAGGAAGGATCTGCAGGCCGAGAGGGATAAGAGGGCCGACCTGGCCAACAAACTCGCGTCGGTCTCGGGGGAGCTCAAGGACTCGAAGCTCGAGAGTTAGAGATGGAAAGACAAGTACGAGGAGCTGAAGAAGGAGAGGATGGAGCTCTCCCGCCGGTGCAAGAGTTTAGAGGTGGAGTTAAGGGCTTCGGCATCGAGGTTCGAGGATGCCCAGCGCAAGACTGAGATGGAGCTGGAGTCCTACAAGGGCCGGTTTCACAAGATCCAAGAGGAGCGGCTGCGCGAACAGAAGGAGCACGAGGCGGAGGTTGTGGCGCTTCAGCAGGGCAAGGGGGTCAACTTCTAGGCGGTCGTGGCGAACCCGGATTTCAAGCCGACGTTTGACCTCTTGGTGCAGATGGTAATCTGGTCCATCTGTGCCTTGGTCGGGCGGAGGTGCCCGGACTTTCACCTGGACCATATTAAGCGCCCCCTACCCCTCCAACGTCTCTAGTAGTTGCTATCAAGGAGACCGGCCTCGATGCTGAGATGCAGGAGGTCGATAAGGAGCCGGCCCGTCTTGAACCTATCCTCGAGACCGAGGTGGAGAAGAGCGCCGAGGAGGAGGCGGACAGCTTCCTCATTGATGACGGCGAGGGGAATGCTCAGAAGGAGGTGAACAAGGATGCTGCCGCCTGAAGAGTAGTTCTTTAGGCGTTCCTCTTCTGCTTTTGTAATTCATGTTGTATCTCCTTTTGATGTACGCTTACACTATTTTCGCCATGCTACTTTTTACTGATTCTCTTTCTCACTTCTTGCGTATCTTTCATAATACACCGTTTTTCTGGTTGAAGTTTGTTGTATGCTTGTTTCATATCTTGATTTTTATTCAATGGTAGAAGCACTCTACCTATGAT
Source organism: Plectranthus barbatus (assembly GCA_026898455.1). Taxonomy (NCBI): domain Eukaryota; kingdom Viridiplantae; phylum Streptophyta; class Magnoliopsida; order Lamiales; family Lamiaceae; genus Plectranthus; species Plectranthus barbatus. The sequence continues at coordinate 93,008 of JAPKLW010002237.1, forward strand.
CAATAAGTCATAGGTTCGAGCTTTCATGGGGACATGTAGGGTATGTGTGTTTAATTAATATTAAATAATTTTATTTATTCATTGGCTCGGACTTCCTCTGTCGGGGTGACCGGCTCGATATAGAGGAGCGCAGAGGTTCGGTATCGAACAGATAAGACCGTCGATGTCGACCCTCTTACTTCGCTGCGAAACAAGCGATATGAGGTCAGGTTGGGCATCGCCCCTCCGATGCTCAAGTTAGTAAAGGTGTTATGAATAAATAATGACAAAATGAAAAGAGCGAATAGGATAGGAATACACGTATCTGTTTACTAATGATAGTATTTCTTCAAGTGTTTGATGTTCCAACTATTCTGCACTCTTTTTCCCTCCAGTGTTTCAAGTTGGTAAGCCTCATGCCCTACTACTTTGGATACTTTGTAGGGGCCTTCCCAGTTAGGGGCTAGCTTTCCTGCTCCGGATTCTTTCGTGTTTTAGAACACCCTTCTTAGGACTAGATCTCCTTCTTGGAAGCTCCTGAGCTTCAGCTTCTTATTATAGAACCTTTATACTTGAAGCCGTCGTCGGGAGGCTCTGACTGCAGCGTCCTCTCGTACCTCGTCTATGAGCTCGAGTTTTTCTGAAGTAGGTCTAGGTTCTCCGTTTTATCTGCGAATTCTACCCTCAAACTCCGGGCAATGACTTCGACGGGTGCTATGGCCTCAATACCGTACGCAAGAGAGAAGGGTGTAGCGCCAGTGGCGGTCCTCTGCGTGGTCCGATAGGACCAAAGGACCGCGGGGAGCTCTTCTACCCACCTGGATCCGTGTGGGCTCAATTTCTTTTTCAGGGTTGCCATCACCGTTTTGTTGGTGGACTTCGCTAGACCGTTTGCTTCGGGATATCGTGGCGTCGAGAACACCAGTTTTATCCCGTAGGTGTTGCAGAAGGTTTGCATTCTCTCGCTGGCAAACTATCGCCCATTATCTGTGCGTATCTCCTTTGGGATTCCGAAGCAGCATAGGACGTGCTTCCACAAGAATTTGATGACTTCTAAATCACGGGTTTTCCCTAGGGCCTCGCCTTCCACCCACTTGGTGAAATAGTCGGTCACCATGAGGATGTGATCCTTTTGTCCGGTCCCCTTCGGGAGGGGTCCTACTAGGTCCATTCCCCACACCATGAATGGCCATGGGGTGATTGAAGCATGAAGAGGTTCCGCGCTCCTATGGGTGGACGCCTCGAAACGCTGGCAACTATCGCATTTTTTAACATGGTCGGTCGCATCTCGTTTCAGGGTGGGCCAGTAGAACCCAGCCGTGATTACTTTATGAGACAACAACCGAGCTCCGGTGTGGTTTCCGCAGTTGCCTTCATGTATCTCTGCGAGCACTCCTTCTACCTCGGGAGAGGCTATACATCGGAGGAGGGGTCCTCCGAGCGAACGCCTGTATAGCTTGCCGTAGCAATAAGGGTGAAGCGAGCGGCCGATCTTTCGATCTTTGTCACGTCGTTCCTATCGCCAACTGGGGGTTCCCCGGCTAAGTATCGAATGATTGGGGCCCTCCAGTCATTCTCGTCTTGATCAACGGGTGCAACAGTATTCAGGGCGGAGACGGATGGTGCTAGCAACCAGACCTCTGGAATTGTTCGGGTACACTGGGAGGAACTGGTGGTAGCTAGGCCCGCCAAAGCGTCTGCTCGGGCATTTTATTCCCGGGGGATGTGGCGGAGATCCCACTCCTCTATTTTTCCTTTGAGCCTCTCGATCACGGAGTGGTATAGCTTTAGACGATCCTCTTTTACGGCATAAGTGTCGTCTAGTTGATTGACCACTAGCTGGGAGTCGCTCTCGGCGTGGATTTTGCGAGCCCCGAGCTCTAGGGCTAGCTGCATACCTTGGACGAGCGCCTCATACTCGGCCTCATTATTTGTTGCCGGGAAATCGAGTCGGATTGCTCGTTCATAGTTTTCTCCGTGTGGGTCAGTTAGGACCACTCCGGCTCCGTTGCCGTGTACGTTACTGGCTCCATCGATCTTTAAGGACCATACCCCGGCATCTTCATCAGCCCTCGTCATGTGGGCTATTTCGTGCTCCGCCTTTAGTGGCATATTTGTAGAGAAATCTGCGACGAAGTCAGCTAGTACTTGTGACTTGATGGCAGTCCTTGGTTCGTACTGGATTTCATAACCTCCTACTTCGACGGCCCATTTGAGCAGACGCCAGGACAGGTCCGACTTTGACAGTACGGCTCTTATAGGGTAAGCCGTGATAACTTTGATGGAATGTGCCTCGAAGTAGGGTCGCAGCTTTTGAGTGGCATTTACGAGTGCGAGGGCGAGCTTTTCCAAGGCGGTGTACCGTGTTTCCGCGTCTAGTAGAGACTTGCTGGCATAATGTACCGGGTGTTGTTTGCCGTCTACTTCACGTACTAGCACGGCTCCAACCGCATGGTCTGACACGGATAGGTAGAGTAGCAGCGGTTCACCATCGATCGGCTTTGACAACAGAGGCGGGCTAGCCAGGTAGGCTTTAAGCTCCTCGAGTGCCTTTGCGCACTCTTCAGTCCATTCGAACCGCTTTCCTTTCCGTAACGTGTTAAAGAAGGAATGGGTCCTCTCAGAATATCACGATATGAAACGACTAAGGGCGGCGAGGCGCCCGGTCAGCTTCTGCACTTCCTTCGGAGATCTCGGATGCTCTATGCCCCGAATGGCCTTGATCTGCGTGGGGTCCTTCTATTCCCCTCTGGGTCACTATATGACCGAGGAACTTGCCAGATGCTACTCCGAACGAGCACTTTGCAGGATTAAGCTTCATGTTGTACCTTTCCAAAGTTTGGAAGGCGTCTTCCAGGTGAGCCACATGATCCTGGGATTGGAGCGACTTGACGAGCATGTCATCAATGTAGACCTCCATCGTCTTGCCAATTTTCTCTTTGAACATTGAGTTGACGAGGCGTTGGTACGTCGAGCCCGCATTCTTTAGCCCGAACGACATCACCTTGTAGCAATAAATGCCTTGGCTGGTGATGAAGGCTGTCTTTTCTTGGTCGTCGGGGTGCATCTGGATCTGATTGTACCCCGAGAATGCATCCATGAAGCTCAGAAGCTCGTGCCCTGCTGTTGCATTGACTATGGCGTCAATGTGCGGTAGAGGATACGGGTCTTTTGGGCATGCCTTATTCAGGTCAGTGAAGTCGATGCAGACCCGATTCTTGCCATTTTTCTTCTTGACGACTACAACATTGGCGAGCCAAGTGGGGTAGTGCACTTCTCGTACTGATCCGATGTCGATGAGTTTTTGCACCTCCTCGTTGATGGCCTGATTCTTTTCTGCAGAGAACTTCCGTCGCCGCTGCTGCACCGGCCTGCAGCTCGGGTCCACCTGGAGGCAGTGTGTAATGACCGATGGATCGATTCTGGTCATGTCACGGTGCGACCAGGCGAACACGTGAACCTTGCTCCGGAGGAACCCTAGAAGGGCGTTCCTGATGTCGGCAGGAAGCTCCGCCCCTACGAAGGTGGTGCGAGTTGGATCTGACTCGTCTATGGCTACTTCCTCTAGCTCCTCAGCTTCGGGATGACCAGTAGGGGTCGATATAGAGCCGTGCTGCTGCGCACAGACGGCTCGAAAGGTAGCGTAATAGCAGTCCCTTGATGTCTTCTGCTCACCTCGGATAGTCTGGATTCCCTAGGGGTGGGAAACTTGAGCACTTGGTGATATGACGAGGGAACTGCTTTAAGCTCATGAATCCAGGGCCTCCCCAGGATGGCATTATGCGCGGAGATGACATCTACAACTTGGAATTTCACGTCCAGGTTTAGGCCTCCGCAGTACATGGGTAAGGTGATCTCCCCAACCGTCCGCTGCTGATCACTGTAATTTCTACAGATTAATTATAGAAATAGTGGCAAATAAATTTATAAACCCGAAAGTTATCGATCCAGGGGAATGAAACAATGAAAAACCTTGAGTACTGAATTAGAGTTTCTCGGATAATTGTTTGAGGCAATCACAATTTGAAAAAGTTTTTGTAATATAAATTCAGAAATAATATTAAACAAGAATTTAGAGAACTATTATAATCACGCAAATTTTAGGATTTTGTCCAAATAAATATAAGAATTCAGATTCTAGGGATTTGAGTACTATCTTGATTAACATGTAGAATAAATTCTTCAAATGCCAATTTAATTCCTTGAAAGATGAAAATCAGAGAAATATTGTAAACTTCCTTTTTAGGCAAATTACAAAGTTGATTATTGAGAATCCTTTATCCTCTCGGTCTCAAGAAATAATCAATAACTCCAGAAAATAACAGATATTTTCCTATAATTTAATTCTTTCTTTTTCAGACAAGAATACCAAATTATATTGCGGAATCATTTTCTTGTAAATCAATTCTTACCTTATGAGTCTCAAATTAATTAACTGATAACCTAATCAAGTGGCCAACGAAAACTAGGCATAATATAACACAAGATTCCAACAAATCAATCAAGGAAAGGCATTTGAACGAATTAATTCATAACATGTATTCAAGATAGATTTATATCCCTAGAATCTGATAAAGAGATCAGTTCAACATATTCATAATTAAATAAATCATGAAGAGATTAAACCTGGAATAATAATTTTGCATTATAACCGGATGTTTAATACAGAAAACAACTTCATCCCTTCAATTCCCTCTTCTGAAATAAAACTCCATGCTGCTCACTTCCGTTCCCACTCAGCTCTCTTTTTCAGAAAACAAAAATAATACATCTCTCTCCTACAACTCTATATTCTCCAACCATAATTTCTTTTGCTAATCATCATGCTAATGATGCCCTTTACAACTCCCGAATGCCCCATTTTATAGTGCCCAGACTCCATTTTGTCAAGATTGCAGGTAAGGTAGGTGAGAAAAATCGTGCCCAACCATCATTTGGTCAGATTTGCACGCAAGGAAAATCAGAAATGTCAGAATTCTCGCCCAGATGATACGCGTCTCGGCCGAAATACACTCCATCTCGGCCGAGATGTGTATTCTTCTTCCTTCCGGTTCACACCTGTGTCGGCATGCAAATCGACCGTCCACCTCGGCCGAGATGGACTTTGTCCCGGCCGAGATGGAGCTCCTGCGTCGACCTTCGGCAGCCCGTGCTGCGCTCATCTCGGGGGTTCATCTCGGCCGAGGTAGCCTTCATCTCGGCCGAGATAGACCCAGCATTCTCCCTCTCGAGCTTCCTTCAATCAAAGCCTATTTCCTGCAAAATTCCACCATCATAATACCACCTAACACCAAAATACAGTCATGCATAAATATAAATAAAAAATCAAATGTCTTGAACACTAAATGGACAAAAACTCAATGATAAGTTAGCGAAATAACGAACTTATCAGCTGCTGGTCCCCATTGAAACCATAGAGGGTCATGGTTACCGGTTCTATCTTGCTCATAGGGATTTGCATCTCCTTCAGTGTCCGAAGGAACATGATATTCGTGGAACTGCCGTTATCCACGAGCAGCCTCTTCACTTGGCAATTTGATATCAAGAGTGATATCACGAGTGCGTCATGGTGCGGATGAATGAGCTCCGGCATGTCCTCAGTGGTGAACTCAATTGCCTCATGCTGCTGCATGGGGCTGACGTGGTGAACCTCTTGATTGAGGACCCTGCGGGCTCTCTTGGCCGCATAGCGAGACCTTCTGCTAATCTCCGACCCTCCGACGATCACATGGATCGTTTGCTCGGCGGGTGGTGGTTTGTTTTGAGGCTCTGCATTTCCGGTAGGGTTGGCCTGCCTGCCCCTCGTCCATGTGTTCTTTCCCTTGTTCGTTAGGTATGCGGTAAGGAAACCGTTCTTTAGAAGTTCGAGCACCTCTAAACGTAGGGCTTGACACTCCTCTGTTTTGTGGCCGTGATCATTGTGGAAGCCACAAAACTTCTTCATATCCCGTGTCTTAGGGTTGGATTTCATTTTGGCTGGCCATTTTACAGCACCGCCGAGCCCCTTGAGCACGTTGTTGACCAGGTAGTTCTGGTCGATACAGAGGTTGTAAGGTACCTCTCCCGCACGCGGCGCGCGACTGTAAGGGTGGTCTCATCGCGAACGACGCTCGCTTCGGAAGTCTTTTCGATCAACGTACCTCGAATTAGAGGAGCCTCCTCTATGTCGATCCTCTCTATGTTGACTAGCGAGCTCGTAGGCCTTCTGCTCATTCAGACGCGCGATGCGGTTTGGCTCATCCTCTTCTCAGTTAATCTCAGCCCAAGTTTGTGAGAGGACCGAGTCCATGTCATAGCAAATGTGGCTAGTCAAATCGCGATAGAGTTTTGAGGACACGTCTAGGCCGTTCTTGAAAGCGAAGACCGCCGTGAGAGGAGGGCAGTTCGGTATAGAGGCGAGCTGCTAGTTGAAACGTCCCACATATGACCTCAGAGACTCTCCCTTCTTGATGCGTATGCTGTTGAGCGCATCTGGGTGCTTGGCTATGCGTCGGCAGTTGGAGTACTGCTTCCTGAAGGCCATGTGGAGCTCCGAGAACGTCGAGAAGGAGCTCCTCGGTGGGTTGACGAACAACTGAAGTGCTGGTCCAGTCAGACTCGCCCCGAAGCTTTTGCACATGCAGGCTTCGCGCAGTTCGCCCGGGATCGAGGTGGTCAGCATCTTCTGCTTGTAGAGGTCTATGTGGTCCTCCGGGTCGGTCGTCCCATCATACAGCTGGAACGAAGGTGGTGTGAATCTAGCCGGGACATCTGTGTTGGTGATGTCGGGTGTGAATGGCGAGTCACCGTAGCTATCCCGCAGTATCAGCGAGTCTGGAGGGATGATCCCCAGGATGCGGCAAATGAGTTTCTCCAACCTAGCCATGCGTGCCTCGAGATGCTTCTCATACTCGCCTCGTGGCGGCTCGGTGGCAAGGCGGTCAGTCGGGCGGTAGGTTGTTGCCCCTGTAGGTCGGCGCCCTGGATCCAGCGTCGCCGGCGTATCAAGGTCGACCGCCTCCTCCAAGTCGTGGGCCAAGTTCTTGCGAGGATCCGACGGCTTCTCGCTGGTAAGGGGCTCCTCGATGAAGGGCCGCTTCTAGAACGCGTTCTCCTTGTGAATCTGCTCGTTCTCCCTCCGCAGGGCATGATTAGTGGCGTGCAACTCCATAATTCTGGAGTCCATCTCCTTTGCCTGGCGCCGGTTCTCCTCAGCCTCCTCGGCCAGTCGTGCCAGGATTGTGTTCAGCAGTTCCGGAGGCACGGCTTGGGCGCCGCTGGTTTGCAAAGTCTGCCGCACCAGCTCGTCAACAGGGACGAGCTCTCCCGAACCGGATGGCTTTGATGGGGGTGCTCCAGCCGTCTTCTTTGTCTGGTTCCCGGCTTTCTCGCTATTAACTGCCATTAGATCAACGAGAAAATAGTTCCAAGGGCCCCACGGTGGGCGCCAAATGTTGAGGTTCGATTTTACGTGAAAATGGAGCCCTTAGAACTTTATGAAGACATTGCAAATAATAACAAAAAATTAAAGGAAACAGACAAGGATCAAATGACTAGAAATAGATAAATGACTTGCGAAATAACGTAAATATGCTTGTCGTGAAGGAAAGACAGAATCTATAGAAAATTTGACAGAGTTTCGGCTTATGATTTCTACGAGCGAAAATGAATACAAAAAATGAGCCTCCTGCCCCTATTTATAGACAGGATAGGGGTAGGCAGGCAGCAGCTAACCCTACGCGTCGAGCTGCAACGAATCGTCGCGAATATCGGACCGATTGCGGGTTTTTCGGGGAAGGTTAGGGCTCCAACGTTCGGGCGCCGCCAGCGAGCTAGGGTTTCTCTTCCTGGACCGTCTCGACATCGACCCGCTCAGCTCCTCGATGGCGAGGCGCTTTGGTCCTCGATGGCGGGGCCTTGACTTCGGCAGATTCAGCATCTCGTTGGCTTTGGTGAGCCAGTCTTCCGGGTTGGACTTGTTTGCACGGGCCGACTTGTCTATTGGGCCTGGGCTCGTGGGCCTGGCCCCAACATAATATATATAACTCAACTAATAATTTTAGGGAAGGTCTTGGGTTAGGCCGGCCTAAACGATTTAGGCGGGTTTTATCCATTAACCCAAGCCCAAACCCATATAATATACCCTATTTGGAATGGGTGAACCCATTTGGGTAGGATAAAACCCGCCTAAAACGTTTAGGCCTGCCTAACGCAAGTTTTTGCCATAATTTTATATTTTAATGGAGTAATAATTTAATGAAGAAAATAAAGTTATATAAATATTAATTAAAAATTAAAATATTATTGAAAAAAGAGTAAAATAAAAAATAAGACAATAACTATTTATATAAATTTTACTTTTTTAATTATATTTTTATTTTTAATTAATATTTACATAATTTAAAATTAAAAATGCCACATCATTTGTCATGTGGCGCTGATGTGGCACCATGAGTCATTGAGTCAAATACCACCTCAGCGCCACATGACACTTAACTGCTTAGTCAGCACATGAGGACAAAATTCCCTAAGAGCATCCACAATGCATTACAATTTATCTACCTCCACACGTGTGTCATGTCAGCATCTACTTCTACTTCTATCTACTTAACTTTTACACTCATTTTTATCTACCTCACTTTTAACTATTTATGGGTCC